>JANHZU010000981.1:164350-195731 GCA_032468055.1 Acrochordus granulatus
CAGGTGGAGTTGAGATCCACCCATCTTAAAGTTGCCAAGTTTGGAAAACACTGCCCGGCGGTTTCCATGTCCCATTTAAAGAATATTCTGTGGGACTGCAGTGCGCGCGCATTTGCAAAGCATGTGCAAGGAACATGGTTTGTTGTACTCCCTCAAATCTTTCCATGTTCAAAGAAATCTTTTGCAAGAGGGAAAGAGAAAGAAAGAAAGGAAGGAAGGAAGGAAGGAAGGAAGGAAGGAAGGAAGGAAGAAAGAAAGAAAGTGTTTGAAGGCATCTCTTGAAAGACCCAAGATGTTGGTTTGCCCTGCATTCTGATGGGCTTTCCCAGTTGCATCAAAGAACACCGTTTCCTGAGCACGTGCAGAAGACCTCACTACCAGGGGCAAGGACGCACAAACCTGGGGACGCCAGAAAGGTTCTAGCTAGCATGTCTCAAACATGGCACTTTGAAGATGTGTGGACACCGGCCTCATGCCGCATGGGAAACTCTGGCAGCTGAAGTCCACACATGCTGGCCGGGGCATTCTGGGAGCTGAGGTCCCCACACCTGCAAGGAGCTGCGTTTGAGAAACGCTGGCTAACCCGTGCCATTCCTGTTCCATGCTCGCTCCCCATACGAGGGGTGTCCAGCCGTGGCAACTTTAAGGTGTGTGGGCCTCAGTTCCCGGAACCCCCAGCCAGCCGTGCTTGCTCCTTACAAGCCCAGACTGAGCGGGCTTCTGCTTCAGGCGGGGAAAATCCACGATCCCTCCCAGTGCTGGCTAGTTTCCACCTGGCAGGAAAGCTGTTGTAGGGCTGAGGGCTTGTTCGCCTTTCCTCTAAGACCAGGCACACACAAATGTCTCTGTGGGTGTGCGTGTGCGTGTGCGTGCGTAAGCCAGGATTTGAGGTCTCCTGTCCCGACAGGCGCGGTGGGTCCTGCCGGCCATTGGGCACGTGGCGTCTCGTCCCTCCCTCGCTCATGGCCGGCTCCCGTTTCGCAGGAAGCATTTCAGGCCGCGACTTCTGCTGCGCTGCGCTGCGCTGTGCGCAGGGACCACGTGGCTCCAGAGGGTGGCTGGAGCCAGAACGAGGAAACAAACTGGACGCCCCTTCCTCTGCCGGCGCCGGGACTCCAGCGGAGTCGGCGTGTCGATCTTCCGGTCCCCTTGATAAGAATTCTCCCTCGTTTTGCTTCCGTTTCATGAGGGCTTTTTTCTCCTCCTTCGTGCTTACATTTCATGACTTGGAGGATTCCCAAGGAGACATATAATCCAGGATGTTTCTCTTTTGCATAAATTAACACTGTTTAAACCCCACTAAACAGGCAGGGAATGTTTGTCTGCGTGGGAGGGAACCAAAAGAGTCAAGAACACAGCCATGGTTTTGACTCTCTTTTCTTTTTTACTTTCCCCGTCTCAGCCATCCTCGAATGGTAACTTGCACGGGGAAAACTCCACTAAACAAAGCAGACATTGAGCAAAAAAAAACATTTCAGGTCCATAACAGGGTAAAATACGACTGTGAACAAATGCACAAGAGAGAAAACGAAGCTCCAGGCCGAGGGGTAAACCTACAGACCGGTGTTCCTTAACCTTGGCCACTTTAAGATGTGTGGACTTCAACTCCCAGAATTCCCCAGCCGGCATCTGGTTAAATGGGTGAATTCAGTAACCTGAGTTAACTTGGCTGCATCGACATGGCTGCTCAGCAGCTCATTGCGTTGTTTGCTGGTGTTGCGCATAAGTGATATCATGTGTTGAACATGCCTATGAAACAGTGTTTTTCAGCCTTGGCAGCTCCGAGATGTGGGGACTTCAACTCCCAGAATTCCCAGTCTTAAGCCAGTCTTAAGTCGTCTTGCTCTGAATTTCTGATGATTGATTGATGCATTTTAGCTCCATGGGAAGAGGTGGGGAATGATCGGAAAAAGCTGCAATGAAAACTTCTACCCGGGACACTTTGACACATAAACTTAAACACATAAGCGTGGCTGGCTGGGGGATTCTGGGAGTTGGAGTCCACACATCTTAAAGTGGCTAAAAGTCAGAAACGCTGACACAGAATGCAGTTTTGCGATTAGATCAACCTATTTACCTCTCCCACCAACTCAATTCATGCATAAATAATTTCCTACCGGGGTTGAGATTGCAATTTATCCACATCTGTCTTTCCCAACCTGAAAGGTGATTTTTTTTTTAAATTCCCTGGCTGTTCACACAAAGTCCTCTGATGCAAACCCAGCTGGATTTCTTCTTCCTGTGCCTTCTCACCACCCTATAAATCCTAAACCTCGAATAGCTTCACTTCTCGGCTCAGAGACATTCAGAGCACTCCACTCTGAGAGAGGATCTCATGCTCTCTGACTACCCGTCGGCGAAAATCAGAGCTCATTTCTCTCTTTTCTTCCCATTTTGAAACAGAATAAGGGCTGATATCGCATTCATATTCTCACAAAGCTGCCTAAAAGCTTCGCCGCTTTCGAGAAAACCCGTGAATGCTCCGCTTGAATGATGTGCGCTTCCTCCAAAGCCAGACCTGAAAGCTGTGGGTTGTTTTGAGGTGTTTGTTCAAAACCCGGCGCAATCCAGGCCGTAATGCAACTGGGAACCAAACGCAGGAAAGTAATAGGCAAAACCAAGTGCAGTAGGTCATAAAAAGAAGCGGACGCTAAGAGAGAAAGTGATGTGGTTCTCTGCTTACTTGCACCCCTAATGACTTTTGCATGGAAGGATGTGCCTCCTTCCAGAGGCCATGCTGCAACTAAAGCATAGCAGTTAATTCATTTAACCCCATATCTCCTCTTTTCCTGTCTAAATACATTTCTGAGTCATCCTCTGGTATCTCGGAGTCATTTGTCTCCAGCGTGGAATACAGCAGATTGCGAAAAAGCAGCCAGAGGCATCCCTGCCGAAGTCATTAGTCCCATCGCCTCCATGACTGGCCGGGGTTCCCCCCCCATAAAAAGGATATGTCGATTCTTGTTGGGCCATAGTTTCAAGACACATCGATCGGTTTGCAAGGGAGGAGCGCAAACCAATTGGCACACACCGCAGATTCTTAAATCCACCCAAGGCTTTGCTCGCACACTGCAGTTAAGCCCGGTCAGGTTAAAATGCATGGCGCAACTTGCGACGCTTAGTCAACATTAATCTCGGTGATGCGTTTTCTATGTCTGTGTGGGGATGCGTGCAGCTCAGTGCATGATGCAAATGAAGCCCAGCTTCTTCACTGGTGGATCAGTGTCTTGTGAAAACTCAGGAAATGGGTGAATTCAATAACCTGAGTTAACTTGGCTGCATCAACATGGCTGCTCAGCAGCTCATTGCGTTGTTTGCTGGTGTTGCGCATAAGTGATATCATGTGTTGAACATGCCTATGAAACAGTGTTTTTCAGCCTTGGCAGCTCCGAGATGTGGGGACTTCAACTCCCAGAATTCCCAGTCTTAAGCCAGTCTTAAGTCGTCTTGCTCTGAATTTCTGATGATTGATTGATGCATTTTAGCTCCACGGAAAGCGGGGCAGGGAGGGGGAATGACCGGAAAAAGCTGCAATGAAAACTTCTACCCGGGACACTTTGACACATAAACTTTATTGCCAGAAAGAATTCAAATTAGCATGCGCAGCAGTGGTTTCCAATGTCGAGAACGGACTGATGTGTCATGAAGAAACAGAGATCACAGACTCAAGAAAGGTGTGTACAATTGAAACAGAAAGTTTTATTAAAACAGCTTCAAAATCAAATTGTTTTTTTTTCCTTTTCCTCCTTTTCCCTTAACGATATCATTTATCTTACAGTCTTCAGCTCCTGGCATGAAGAGACTGAGAAACCAGAGAGAGATTGGAATGGAGCGAAGGGGGAAGAAGAGGTTTGAAAGCTAACAGGAAGTGAAGGTTTTCCAAAAGAAATTTTTGCATCCGGCTTTGCGCTCCCGAGGTGTCAGACCCGGGTTCAGGTTAGCCGACCTCTCCAGTTCCAGCCTGACGTCATCTTGTTCGGCCCCGCGGGACAGGTCGTCGGAGCCCAGAGCCTCGTTTTCGGGCTGGTTGGGGTCTGAGAGCAGTTCTGCCAGGAAATACTTAGCCAGTTCCTTGGAAGGCAAGAAGAAAAGAAAGGCCTGGGTCAAGGGAAGGGAAGGGAAAGGAGAGGAAAGGAGGACACTCAGCGACCAAATCAGCTGCAAGGGTGCAATCGTGCTGCTTCCTAGGCTCCTCTTTGCCCTCCCCGGGTATCGTTTGATTTCCAAACCGAGGTTTTCCACCCAAGCCAAGTCTGGTTCTGCCCGGCTTCTGACCCCAGTGAAGCTTAAGTGCTTAGACAACGGGCAGTCTTCGACTTACAACGATTTGTTCAGCAACTGGCACCGAAAAAGAGTGACTTACAGCCAGTCCTTGGATTTACAATGGTTGCAGCCTCCCACCGGTTAAGCGACCAAAATTTGGGTGCTTGGCAACCGGCATGTCGGGGTCACAGGGAAACCTGATCACCATTTGCGGTCTTCCCAGCCGCCTTCCGATAAGCAAAGTCAAGGGGGGAGCTGGATTTGCTGAACAACCGTGTGATTCACTTAACAACTGTCACAATTCACTTAACACCGTGGGAAAATCAGGTATGACTCAGCTTATCAACTATCTGGCTGAGCAATGGACATTCTAGTCCCCATTGTGGTCACAGGTCGAGGACTACCAGTACGTACCAATGGCAGGAGCGAGCAGGAAAAATCCACACACACAACTTTAGAGGGTGTGTTTACGCAAGAGGCTGAACCCGGTTTTGCTTAGCCATGACTGTACTGAGTAAAACACAAGTGACTTGTTTCACTCTAGGCATTTCACCCTGAATCACAGCTTGCAAAACCGGAGAAACGTGCTGATCCGCAGACAAACAAACCAACAAAAAATAAGCCACATTTTGACTGAGAGGCTGCTTTTGCAGGACACCTTTAACTGGGTTTCTACCCTAAAATGAGCGTGAAACTGACCCAGTGAGGTGAATTCACCAACACTCCAAATTACAGGAAAGGAAACGAGGCTTGTCCAGATCGAATGCGAGATGCAGCCTCTTAATCATGTGAGGTCAGCGACGGACCTCCGACCCTTGAGAAGCAGCAGGATAAATATTGGTTTTCATCAGAAAAAAAGGTTCTTCCACACGGATGTACATTGCAAAAACAGGAAAAAGACACCCTGAGACTTGGATCCACGGGTGAGATCCATTCCTTCCACGCATGTTGCGTAGGAGAAGCCAGAGGACAGTCGAAAAAGTCAGGACGGCAGCTGCACCCGTTTTAATTTAGTTTTAAAAATGGGTTTTTAAGTGCATGCATTATTTTCAACGGGTGGAACTTCAGTCATACCATTTAAGCTGCCGTGGTGATTGTTTTGACCGTGCCATGTAGGGTGCTCTTGAAGAACTGAGGCCAAGATTTTTTTTTGCAGGGGGAAGGGTTGGAAGTCCATCATCTTCCTAGGGTAGACAGACAGACAGACAGACCAGCCATCAAGGGCTTTGGCACCAGATAGGAAAAAATGGAACATCCTTTGGGGTCCTCAGCAGCTGGATTTCCACGGCTGAGCTTCGGGGAATTGATGCAACCCTTCCACGTGGCAATTAATGCTCTCAAATTCCCTTCGCTCCTAACACAGGATTTGTAGGATAAAGCCCACCTTTCAAACACACAGCATCACATGCGGCGCATGGTCTGGTCAGGGGGACCCTGAAAAGCTGGACTCACACAACTCACTCATCGAGGTTAAGTAAAGGCGTAGCTAGTGGGTTCGCTCAGCTTCAGGAACTTTCCTTTTAAGCAGCACAAACTACAAATTAAGGTTTCTGTTTCTGATTTCTGGAAAAGTCCATCGTCGGAGGAGCATTGCATGCCTAGCGAAATAAAAAGATTGTGCACAACATAAAAATTGCTCTCGTAGATTTTTGGAAGACCTTAAATTGTGCTCTGGGAGTGAGACAGCCTTCCAGCAGGGCTTGCTGCAGTTCCCATCATCCCCAGCT
Source organism: Acrochordus granulatus (assembly GCA_032468055.1). NCBI lineage: Eukaryota > Metazoa > Chordata > Lepidosauria > Squamata > Acrochordidae > Acrochordus > Acrochordus granulatus. The sequence goes on from JANHZU010000981.1 coordinate 170,341, forward strand.
CAAATGAAGGGAGCTGTAGTCCACCACATCTCTAGCACCTGGGGTGGTGCACCATTGTTACGTGGGACCTGACTCGCTATGCAAAGCATGTATCGTGGTTTGCGTTTCAACAAACCAAAATGAAATTCACAGAGGTCGAAGCAAAGGGGGGGTAGATTGGTATGGCATGCTAAGCCATGGTTTGTTTTCATCATGGTTTGTCGGTTGAGCCACGGTGGCCACCGACACAGCTTGCTACGCCCTAAACCAAAGCAGAAGCAACCTGGCAGCCCTTCTGAGGGCAGTTTTAACACAACACACATAACCATGTTATTAAACTGATCTGCTTTGCCCATTATCCTAAAGTACGAACTAACCAGAGATATCGCCTTCCTGGAACGCTCTGAGAAAGGGGGAAACCTCTGTAAGGTTAACACTCATCCATCTTAATATGCTGGGCAGCTGCAGCTAAGCCTGGCCTGGTTCGATGTGAGTGTGGCCAACTCGGTAATCAGGGGCTGGGTCCACACAACTCCCTTATCTCGTTGCAGTGAGCTAGAAAAGCAAAACACGCCAATGCGGTCCGTGCTACTTACCACACTAGAAGAACCGTGACGTTAGAAGAAGATTGAAATTAAACAAGCCCAGCATGCTCTACAAAGGTGGCCACTGGGTCTTTCACTAAGTCGGCGAAGCGCACTGCGAGAATGCAGCCAAACGTAACGAAACCTTTCCTGGCGCTCTGTCTAAGAGGAAGGGGGACGAGTCTGCCTTTCGGCGCTGGCACTAAGTGCGCGTAGAAGCGCCGAAGATGCGAAGATGTGCATCCGTTTTCCCCCCTATTGATAATTCTGATCTCCAAACAGCCTGGACTGCGGGCGACTGCCCGGCTCAGTCCCTGCGGGTTTGCGCACAGCCTTCTCAGCGCACGGAAATAATGGACGAAGGAGCCCCTCCAGCTGAAATGGCCGGAATTTACTCAGCAGCCCGGAAGGTCTTCAGGAGGAGACCCCCCTGCCCGACCAGACACATTTTGGAGATGGAGGGAAGGCCCCCGCTCGCACCCCGCAGGACATCGTCTTTCCTCCCTTGGGGAAAAGGTGATGCGAGAAAGACCAGCCCGGACGCTTTCCGGAGCAGAATGTCTTTGCGTCTCTCACGGTGGGGAAAGAGGAGCGGGGCCAGCTGCGGGGAACGTCCACGGCAGCAGCTAAAAACGAGGCCCCGCTTTCCTTCTCGCTGGCGTGCTTCTGGGGGTGGCCAACGAGCCGAGGAGAGCTGTGGCCCTGGTTTTCGGTGCTAAGCAGCTCTGGGCATAGGAACGGCTGCTCTTTTCTGTATATCCAGAGAGATGCCCCTCCCGTAATGAAAGTACAGCCCTTATCATGCCCCTAACCCTACAGGCAGTCCTTGACTTATGACCGCAATGGGACTGCCCATCACAGTTGTAAGTCGTGGTGGTCACAAAATCATTTTTTCAGCCATTGGTGGTTATTAAGCAAAGCAGCGGTTCACTGCAGACATGTTTTTGCCAAAAACCAGAAGTGCCAGTTTTCGGCAAAACCATCATAAAGCACGGTCATGTGACCTACAATGCTGCAAACAGACTTAAATATGGGCCTCAGGTTGGCTCTTGTGACTGCAGGAGGGAGAGGACGACTGTCAGAACTTTGAATCTGAGTCTTAGGTAGCCCCAAATAGGTCTGCCATAACTTCAAATGCTCGCAAAACAACCAGTCGTAAGTCAAGCACTACCTTTATTCTCTTTCCCGTGAAAACCAGAGCAGATTCGGGCAGAGCTAAGAAAAATGGATAAGGACAGTTCCCAGTTTAACATCTTTCACGGTAGTCCCGCAGATTGGTTTGACATCCTCTCTACATCTACATGGGAGCAGAAGGAACCCTGAACTTCAAGTCAATGGAGAGAGCCTGTGGAACTTTCTGATTTACATTGTAAAGTACGGCTTGGCTTACTCGCTCGAGTGTTCTGCCATTTTATTTCCCCTCTACCTGATTTGGTGAGCATATCCTCCGGTCTTCCATCATAAAGAAGGGCCATTTCTCCATTTGCCAGAGCAGTGCGTTTCCACTGCTCTAAACTCGGCAACTTTAAGATGCATGGACTTCAATTCCCAGAATTCCCCTGGGAGTCGAAGTCCACACATCTTGACATTGCCAAGTTGGAATCACACTTTGCTGGAGGATCTATCTGGACTCTACTCCATGTCAGGGTTTCTTCTCTAGGGTTGTTGCCCCCCGTGAAATCTGTAATAGGGAACTTCCTTCCTTTCGTGACCTTGGAGAGAACGGTGCGTGTGAAGAACGAAAGGCAGCTTCGTCCTTATTCCTGCAAGGGTGATGCGATTCAGCTTCTCTTTGGAGTTCTTGTTCATTCATCTCTCGCTGAATGACCATGTTTAGATCAGCAGATTGGCTGGCGTCCTATAACTTGGTTAATCACACCAGGTGAAGACCTAACCTTTGCATCCACACAGCATCGTAAGCTTGCCTGGGTTCACTTCTCCCTCTACGTTTTTCCATATGACAGATAATATTCTAGACTCATGTTCTTATATTGCACCATCTCTATGCCAGAGAAAATAGCAATAATTCTATTAAGAATTAGAATTATTTATTAATTCTATAAAGAAGTTGGAATTATTGTTATTTTGTGGTTCTATGTATGACAGCCCACTTTTAACATTATAGTGGGCGGAAATCTCCTGTCGCATTTTCCCATATGACACATCCTATTCTAGGCTCATTTTCTTTTATTGCATCATCTCCTTGCTAAAGAAAGACTCCATAAAGAATTTTGAATTACTGTTATTTTGTGGTTCTATGTATGATAGCCCACTTTTAATAATTAAGTAATTTAATCTTTGGTTAATAAAATATCTGCACTGCATTTCTTCATATGACACATAATATTCTAGACTTGCATCCTTCTATATCTGCCTCTTCATTAAGCTTAATCCGTTAAAAAATTAGAATTATTTGCCACCTTTTTCAGATATGGTAGGTACATGTTCCAAAGGCAGCAGCATCATTGATTTTTATTGCAACCTTATCAATCAAGGCATTTGCATTATTACATTCTCAAATGCATTTTCAAGTCTTTACATTAATCTTTGCCATGGCATTTACCTTTTTGGCCATGGACATACACTTTTTCTTGGCTATCCGCTACAAACCAAGATCCCTTTTCTAAGTCTCAGTTACCACTATCATATCTGCTGGATTTTCTTTTTGTCTTTTTTTTTGGCATTATCCATGGCAAATAACTTAGTGTCACTCTAAACGTGGCCATCTCTCTCTTGACCTTTAATGTTCAGAAAATTGAAACACACGTGTGTGTGTGTGTGTGTGTGTGTGAAATACATCCATCGCACCATGTTGATGGTATCAACCATACCATACCACACCATCATACCATACCAAAACAGACCATGTACTAGTTCCACAAACTTACATCCGCAAGCCTGGAGATCCATGTTTAATCTCGGTTTGTTGGAGCGAGATCCCTTTCAGGACCTCGGAAAGCTCCGCACTTCCTAAATGCGATTTTTTTTCGTTGGGACTTCCATATCAAGTTTCCTGTCTTTGCTTTCAAGGATAACACCAAATCCTATAAAATTATTATTTTTTTTGTACAAAGGGGTGGTTTGGTAAATCTGGGGGTCTCGTCTACGAGAAGAACCGCCTGATTCTGAGATTGGTCAAAGAATTAATCGCGAAACGGCAGGCAAGCAGGGTTCTAGGAACCCCTTCTAGGAAACCGGCTGTGCTGAGCATACAGCGAATTTTTTTTTCTCTCGTAGGTGATTACGTTGAAATCCTGGCTTAAGGGCGAGGTGCTTCTGAAGCACCCCGGTAGCTGAGAATCAGTGGAGGCAAGAGAAGCAGTTTTTGATCCTACTTTGCCCACGGGGGAGCTGGCCAGGTCCTCCCTTGCTCGACCTGATCTAGCTGGTGGCTTCAGGGATAAGGAGCTACCTAGCACTGAGTTCTCCTCCATTAGTCCTAACAACTCAGTAAAGACTCCGGGTTCAGAAAAGTTTGTCTCTGAACAGATTCCGATGGGAATCAGCTAAGGGGGCGGTCATGACTTATTGAGCTGCTCATTTTTACCTGGAGGTCATTGGCTGGTCGAAACCATTGGACTACCCTAGCCAGGGTGCAGGTGTCCTGACTACCTTAGAAACGTAACCTCCATGGACAGGAAGAGCCTACCTTTGCAACAAAGTAGGGGAATGTGGCTTCGCCTCTCGCCCTGCTTTCTCTTCTTTCCTCCTGTCAGATCCAGCTTCCCGTTGCTGTTCGGATGGGCGCGAGGAAGGCACTCGCTCAGGGGCTCCCTGCCTCTCCCCCGCTGGGTTCTTCGGAACTCGCGGGCAGCGTGCCCGATTTCCTGACCCTCATTTGCTGTCTCTTCGGATCATCCCCACCCTATGTCCGCCCCGGACTGCTGGATTCCCTTACCTGCTTCCCCGCGGCTGCGGCCAGGGATTTCTGCAGGAATTGCCGGAGCCTGGGGTCGGACGGCGCGGCGGCCACAGAGCTCCACGCCAAGGCCACCCAGACGAGCAGCGCCAGGGCGCAGTGGAGGCGACAGGGGAACATGCCGGCGGGGCTCTCAGGGGCGCAGCGACAAGGCGCGGCTGGAGCGCGGGATGCCTTCACTGCTCCGGAGGGCGGCTTCGGCGGTGCCGAGCGATGTCGATCTTGGCTTCTGGGATATCCATCGGCGCCCCCCCTTTATAAAGCCCTCTGCTGACGTCAAGACAGGGGCACGACACCCCCCCTCCCGCTCCAAAAGCGCCCAACGCTTTGATGGCCCATTAAGATCGCAAATCCATCAAGTCAGAGCGGAGCGTTAACACGGGACATGGGGAGCGGCAGAGCCACGGGACTCGTGTCGCACCACCACGCCCCCTCCCGAACAGGCTTTTTGCTCCACTCCCACAAATGCGCTTTCTCCCACAAATGCCATGAGGGAGATTATTTCTTGTCTTTCCAAATCCATTTTAACGAGAGGGGGGTATTGTCCTGCAGGAATCGGCTTCCTCACAAACATGGTTTATTGAGTGGGGCGGCGAGGGGAGTTGGAGGAGAAACTTTTTCCATATCTCGAAGGAAGGCAGAGCAGCTTCGGGCTATTTTCTAAAGCCATGGATGGGTTCAGACGACAGGCTTGATTGGGTCGGAGAAACATCTAGCGGGCTGAATTGCACACGATCCTAAATTAATGGAATGGGCTGAGTCGGGACAATAAGCAAAGGGAAGATTCATTGATCCTAACCAAGTTCATAGGGTGGAATAAACTTACTAAAACTTTACAGAGCCTGTTTGAGCCTGGTGTGGGGTTGTGGGAACACAATAAGCGAGATCGGCTGGGGCTGGAATTGGAGTCGACTGGTTTATTCGCACCTTAGTAAAGACTACTTTGAGCTCATTCAGTAGAAAATACTATTCTGCGTCAGGCGCGCAGAATTCCGGAGTGCTACTGTGACACACGCAGTTTACAGCAAGCGCCTTTCAGGACATCCGTCTGAAGGGATTAAGTTCACTGCAACCCTGTAGGTCCCGGGCGGCGGTTCTCTTGAGAGATCTAAAAAATCAGTTGGGTCAGATCTGATTAATCTTGGAATGGAGAAGTAAAAAGGAATCTATGTCTCTATGTATCTCTCTCTCTCACCGAAGGGTAACAATGGCAATGCTTTTTCGCCAAGAAAATCACAGGAATATGTCCATAAAGTCACTAGGAATTGAGCTTAACTCAGTTGCTGGCATCTCACTAACTGTTATTGCATAGAAAAAGCTAAGCTGGGTGGACTTGGCCAATACTGGGGTGCGCCTTTGAATCACAGACCGAATATTTTAGTAAATTATTAGTCACGGAATGGAGGACCACGAGGAAGTCCTAATGCTGTAGGCTAGAAAGAGAAATCAAATCGTTCCTGGTGCCAGCTGAGAAGCGCAGGGCACTAGAAATCTACAAGCGGGTTAGCCAACATTTAACCATCCTCACGCCAGTGTTTGAGCAATAGTTCTTTCTTGGCTTGGTAGGGGCGAGAGGGAGAATTAAATCCATCTTTGCACGTTATGCTGAACCATACAGCTGGCGTTTCTTCAGGGTTGACCCTAAGAGCCATAAATACAAGAAACTCGGGGTTTGTAAAGTAGATTCAGGGCTTCCCAGGTTGAGGTTTATTCAATAAGCCACGGTTTAACCACGAGGAACCCCGTCACTAGCGGGATGAAGTTATCCTGGTTGGCAGAAGAGAACCCATCGAGAAGGCAGATCAGCTTCCTCGGGGGAAAACGCGTTCTAAGCAAGCGGGGGTCTCTTCTCTCGGCCGATGGAAATGCCTAGCAAACCGCCGTCCTCAGTCGCACGAACTGGAGCGCTGCTTTTGAGCGGACCCCAAAGGATCCGCGCCGCTTTGGAATCCTTCGGGGAGCGCGAACGGATCTGCAGTTCGCCAGACGGCCGACAGAGGGCCACTCCTTCCCGCCCCCCGGCGGCCGGCAGCGCTCCTGCGGCCCCGAATCTCTCACCGCGAAGCGGGGGGCACCGCTCTTGTGGTGGGAACCAGGCTTCTGGTAGAAGAGGATGCGGTTTTAAGAAACAAAACTTTTCTTAACAAAACCACAGCTGAAAATGGCATACTGAAAAATGCAGAGTGATTTGGTGAAAAGGGCCCAGCACACATTTCAGGGATTTGAAGGGAGAACCTCTGCTAAATTATTCAAAACCCCGTCTCAGTGCTTGTTGGATTATAACAGGCCGTGCCAAAAGCATAACACGTGGAACAAGCCAGGTTGCAATTATATTGTGGCTTCCACCAGAGGCTTCATGGTTTAGGCAGTAAGCCATGTTTACACAACTGTGGCTCAGCTTAACCTGTTATCCAGTTAAACCCTGACATGCTTGGCTTGATTTGGGCTCAGGGTGGATGGAACCAGTGGCTATGGTTGGTAAGGCTTTCTGGTTTAACCGGATGTGGGAATCCCATCCGTGGGTCAGAACACCATGCCATGAATTGTTAAGTTTTGTTTGTTTCTTTTTTTGTGAAGAGAGAGACTCATTTTTAATAATAATTTTCATTAATGTTTTAAAGCACAAACACCTAATACAAAGTAAGAAAAATATTAAAAGTTTTAAAAAGATATAAAAAATGAAAAATGAAAGGAAAAAATATTTAGAAAATGGAAAAAAGATGTATGAAGAAATGAGTGGGGGGCCGAGGCACTCTCTGAGCTTGGCTGTTTTCTTGCAGACCTTTCATGACCCAACTAGATAACATCATCACTGCTACAAGGGATTGGGGTTGGCTCTCTATTTATATGCTAGTGGTTTGCCCTATGAGGGTTAGTGGGAATGCTCTTGGTGGTTCCTTAGGCTGCTGTTGAGCCAAATTGGTAGTTCCTTGACCAGGGCATGGTTGAGTTGTTGACTGTTGATCCAGCATTAAAGCAATAAAGAAGCAATTTCCCCTTTAGCAAGGCAAGCGGAAGCGACAGCAGTGTTGAACCCCTTTCTCTGCCATTTCAGCCACAGACCCCTTCTTTCATCTATGAATTGGTGAAACACGGGCAAGGTGCGGGCAGGTGTGCGGGTGCAGGACAAAAGGGGGAGAAGGTGCCCTGCCACGAGGAGGACCAAGTATCTCCTGCAGATATGTTGTGGACCTGAATTATGTGCACGCATTCATGCCACGATACAGGGTCCTGCCGTGAAAGTTCATGTCCACATTTTCATCCCCGCAGAAGCGTTTCTTTGAAAAGGCATAAAATCCGCCGGAGGTCTGGGCGATGGATGGAGAGATCGACAGGCTGGTGATCAGGCGGGACAGCCGTCCTGGGAATCCCGTCCCAGCCACGAAGGAACCAGCGGCTCAGCTCCTGGAGACGGGCCACAGGCTGCTCCAATAGATCCCGCCACGCCGCTGCGCTAAAAACTGATTAATGTCCTTTGGACCCCCTCTCGGCCAATGTTGCTGAACCTCGGCTCCTGGATGATGGGTGGACTTCAAGTCCCAGAGCTCCCCAGCCAGCGTGCCGTGTTATTCTGGTAAAAATCAAATCTCCTTTGAATCTAACTTGATTCCGGGTGACGTCTGTGCAGGTCCGCAGAGCGGTGCTTTCCAAATGTGGCAACTTTGAGAGACGTGGACTACAACTCCCAGAACGCCAGAGCAGCCAGCACTGATCAACTTCCCGCCAACTTTGAATTTTCAAGAAGGGGAAACCCAGGTGCTAAATCTGGGGAGAGGAGCCGTTCTCGCTGTAGGTCATATCCATCCGGTTGAAGAATGGGAGGAGGTGGGCATTGGAAGGGGCCCATGAGGCCATCCAGTCTGGCCCCTCACCTAGGGCAGGAGCTCACCCAGTCGCCCGGGCAGGTGTTCCTCCAACCCGACTCTTGGCAATCACACCACAACTGCACAGCTTGTACCACCAGGAAGTCCCTTCTGGGTCCCACCTGAATCTGCTCTCTTACCTCTGGCTCCTCCTTGGCTTTCTCTTCCAGCTGCTTTGGTTTTCCTTGGAAAATTCGGCTTCCGAAGCCCCCATCGCTGTCATGTTCTCTGGATCTGCTCCATCTTTCCTGGGTTTCACTTAAAGCTGCTTACCTCCTCCCAGTGCTCTTCCTGGCCGTGGTTCGGAAGCACTCGAGGTGCCACGATCAAATCCCAGATATTTGCAGGGCACCTGATGTGTGGGAAGTTGTGCCAACCCAGCAGTCAGAAGCATGCAAAATGCAAGTGGATGCCTAAATTGGTGGGAAGGGAGCAGCGTTCCATGCGCCTCGGCGTAGAGTCATGCCAGCCACGTGACCGTGGAAGCGTCTTTGGAAAATGCGGCTCTTTGGCAATGAAATGGGGATGAGCACCGCCCCCTAGAGTCGAGCACGACCAAAAGGGGGCAACTTTACCTTTTTTAGATTTGTGAGAAAGGGTTAGGGTGAGGATTTGGGCCTTCCCAGGAAGCAGAGAGGATGTGATGTGTCTGTGACGTTTGGAAAAACCAAGCGACCACACGAGCACATCGTTGGTTGGTTTGCTTGTGTTTTGCTCTTTTTAATTGATTTAATTAGTTCTTTTTGAAGACCACCCAGAGTCGTGTTTCTGAGATGGGCAGTTATCTACATCCAGATAAACAAACATTTATAAATAATAGAAGAGAATAAATACTCTAAATAAAAAACAGGCAGTCCTTGACTTACGACTGTAATTAAGCCCCAAATTACGCTCCTAAGTTGTTGTGGTCATAAGCTGAGGCATCATGTAACCAGATCTAATTTTTCAATATTTTTCGCCATGGTCATTAAGCAAATGCAGCAGTCATGTAGTGAATCCATTTTTCCCAATGGGCATTTTTGGCCAGAAACCAGAAGTAAACTCTGGAAACTAACCCAAAAAAATAATCACAAATTACAGGCACATGACCGTGAGACACTGCAAATGGCTGTAATGTCACCACGGGGGCGTGAGTGGCCGTCCGAACTTTGGAACTGGGTCGTGGACTTTGAACGGTTGCTAAATGGTCGGTCATAAGTCGAGGACTACCTGTAGAGCGGACAGACTAGTTCTGAAAGCTCTTTGAGATTTCTTGAGAGCTTTTCTTTCTTGAGAGCCTGCAAAGAGAAGAGACTGAAATGAAACCCGCTTCTAAGTGCAATAATTTAGAAGTCATTCATGCGATTGATCGGAAATCCATTCATTCTAATTCAATGCGCTGGATGAATCAGTCAAACGGCACCTCTTCCTTCATTTGTCTGACGCTCCTAAGCACATCCACCATCAACATTGATTTTCTTCTTCTCTTTTAAGTCCTTCGCTGTCATCCGGCAGGTCTGTTGCATTATTGATCGAGGCACCTTGCACCTTTGCATGTCAAAAACCGTGCGCCGCTGCCGTGTGCTTGTATGCTAATATTTGCCCAAAAACTCATTCCAGTTTGCATCTTTCACTCAAAACCGGCTGCTTGGCCAGCCGAAGGGCTACTCAGCCCAGATGTGGGGTCAAGCGAGGCCCGTTTGGCGTGCTCAAAATACGACCATCAATTTCTGTGTCAGTATTTTGGGGCCCAGGCAGGACACACGACGCAACCTATAAATGCCCCGTCCAGATCATGAATTGAAAAAAACAAAGGAAATGAAACAGTGCTGGATCGAGAGAATATAGGTAGTCCTCGACTTACAACTCTAATGGAGCTTGCATTTACGGATGTGAGACTCATTAAGCAGGTCATTGTACGACCACATCCAATTTTACAACTTTTTTTCGGAGCAGTCATGAAGCAAACACCGTGGCTGTAAAATGAACACAGCGATCGTGAAGCAAATGTGCCTGTTGTTAAGCGAACTCATTGCTTGCTGTGGGCTTATTTTGCTGGAAACCGGAGGTAAATGCCAGTTTCTGGCCATATTGACTTAAATTGAGGTGTTGCGGCCACGGGATGCTGCAAAGGGCCTTCAATGCGGGCCAGCTGCCAAGCACCCAGAATGAGGTCATGGACCGTGGTGGTTGCCTGTCAGAACCCCGGAACTGGGTCATAAGTCCCTCCGGGGGTTTCTTCGTAACTGTGAATGGTGGCTAAGCAAGATGTCATAAGGCAAATGCAGCACAGAAAACATCATTTTTTTGGTGACAACCTTAGACCACTTAGCATTTTATTTTAACTGATGGGTTGGGCCGCTCATTTTGCAAGTGTGATTCTGGGGAGCAAATACGGATAAGATATGACAGAGACAGAAATGTGGATTAAGGTTACCCCAGAGCCTCACCCCCCCCCAAAAAAAACGCTGGGGACAGCATATACTTAAGAATCTTTGACTACAAAAACTGACTGGTTGTTAGACCGATCCTTTGTTCCCAAATGCTGAACATGTTAAGCAGAGGTGGTCCTCGAATTACAGCCTGTCGCTTCGCGACACTTCAACCTCCCTGCTGGGACTTACAACCTAATTCGCATGACCATACGTCCACTGCATGTCAGCTTAACTCCAACGCCCACCTGCAGCGTGTTTGGTTAGAATTTCTCTTCCTTCCCAGTCTTCCCTCCTTCCCTCCTCGTGGGCTAACCCCTTGAATCTCTGGATTTCGGCGGCATATAAATGTAATAAATAAATAAATAATAAATAAGACTGGCTTGCATTTACGGCATTTGCAGCGTCCTGTGATCACATGACCATGACCAGGCACTGCTGTGCAACAGGGTGAGCTCCCATTGTCTGCCCCAGTCCTGCCAATGTAAAAATGCAAGTGGCTAAATAGGTACCCCCTAAATTGGTGGGAAGGTAACAGCGCTCCATGTACAGTCATGCCAGCCACATGACCACGGACACACCTCCGCTGGCTCTTTGGCTTTGAAACGGAGCCGGCCACGACTGAAAGGGGAAGCCTTTACCTTAAGTGCCAGCAGCAGCCATTAACTTTGGGTGCAGCAGGGGTGAAGATTCAAGGGGTTCGCCCGCGAGGAGGGAAGGAGGGAAGACTGGGGAGGAAGAGAAATTCTACCAAACACGCTGCAGGTGGGCGTCGGAGCGCCCACCTTCCTCCTGCTACCCATCTCGGGTCGCATTTTGCAGCCCGAATCAGGTGCCCTTCCGGGCGGCAGCAAGGCACCCAAAGCTCTTCCCAGCAGACGCCATCGGACGACCGGGTCTCCGGGCACGAGTGTCCGCGTGTCCGCCCGTCCGCCCGCCCGGTCTAAAGGAAACTGGGCGCTCGTCCCGGGAGTATCCGCAATGTACAGTTCGGTGGGAAGAACGAAACGGGAGGGCGCCACCTGGTGGCCAGAAGGGAAGTGAACCGCTCCTCCCCGCCTCTGGCAGTGCCTTGGCCCCTTTTGGGGCAGACCGCTCGTCTCCGCACTGGGGCCCGTTCTGCACTCTCGTCTGTTGGAGACGTCGCCCCAGGAGCCGAGGATGCCTTGGGGCCCGTTGATCTGCAGAGACTTTATCTCGGCTCGGAAGCTAAGCAAGGCTGGGGGCGGGCTAACATTTGGAGGGGGGACACCAGGGGACCTCAGTGTGACAAAATAACATCCCAGAGGAGGGGAAACATTTCTGCCTCTGTGGCAGAAAATCATGTAACCTCAAAAAAGCTGGTGGCACCGGGACTATTTTCTTTTCGAAGAGTTGAAGAACTTGTTCTGCGTGAGTTAAATGAACAGGTAGTCCTTGACCTACGACCGTTTGTTTAATGGCCATTCAAAGTTATGATGATGCTGAAGAAAGTGACTTACGACTTCTCCTCATGCTTCCAACCGTTGCGGCATCCCCAGATTCACACAATCAAAATTCCTGCGCTTGGCAACCAACATGTGTTCATGATGGTTGCAGCTTCCTGGAGTCATGTGTTCATCGTTTGTAACCTTCCAACAAGCAAAATCAATGGGGTAAGCCAGATTCGCTTAACGACCACAGCAAAAAAGTTGTAAAATTGAGCACAACTCACTTAATAACCACAGAAGTTCCAATCCCAGTTGGGGTCGTAGGTCGAGGACTACCTGTCTATGAGCTGAATTGAGCTGAGCTGCACTCTTGTCCTTCTACTTGATCCAGGGAGACCAGCCCTGGAGTCTGATACATCATCTTGGCCCTTTTTTTGTACCATACGAACATTGACAGGTTGCAGGAAGATCCGAGTGGGCTGGCAAAGAGAATACCAGGACTTGAGGATGTACTGTCTGAAGAAAAGAAGACCATGAGGAGATGTGAGAGCCCTGTGCAGGTCTCTAAAGAGATGTCCAAGAATGCTTTTTCACGGCCACAAAAACTGGGACAGAAACTATTTATTTATTATAGACACCCCCGTCTTGCTGCAAGCGATAACCATGAGTATAAACTGCGACGACCTAGATTTCGCTTAAATTTAAGGGACTATTTCTGATTGTAAGATCTATCCAACAACGGAACCTGATGGGAGCAGCCAGGAGGCCCTTTTTAATTAATCCTTTCAGTAACTGGGGGTTTCTTGATCTAATGTTTCTAGCAACTGGGATTTTCTCGGACCAGCAAGAAGAACTAGCTCAGTCTGGCCGAGAGCAACTCAAGCTGAACTCTTGCACTTACGAGTTCAGATTCAGAGACTTTATTGGCCAAGTGTGATTAAACATTCAAGAATTTGACTCCGCTACAGCAGCTCCCAGTAACTTGTAAATGGAAAAATAACGGAGCCATAAGAGAGCCAAAGCTTGCATCCACGTATGCAGCCGGTAGAAAGGGAGTAGTATTATAAAGTGTAGCATTAGGAACCTTATAGTTGATAAGTATGCAAACACAACAGGTAGAACTTTGGGGCTCGCTGCCTAGAGCGTGAGCCAAGTATTCATTTGAACGACGGCACGGGGGAAAAGGCTGTCCTTGCGTCCGGTTGTTTCGGTGTGCAATACCCTGCCGCGCCGTCCAGAGGGAAGAGGTTCATTACGATGTTCAAACCATACCTCCTGAACGTTTAGATGAGCATTAACAAGATCATGCTAAGCATATTACATGCCATACTACATGTAAGCCAGCACGCCGGCATGCGACGTCTCCTATGCGCCAACTGAGGAGAACCTATGGATAACCTCACTCCAAAAGCCAACATGTTTGAACTGCATACCTACTTCTTTAGCTTGCTCCGGATTAGCGGAGGGATCAGCGAGGTGCCCTCTTGGCTTGTGCGCATAAATGAAGAGTTTTACTGCCCACCTTTCTGGTTCGGAGGGTGATTTGGCACAACACGCCGGGTTCCAACAATTCCCAGCTTCCCGGCTAACAAATGGACAGAGATTTGAGCTCTCAAGGAAGAGGCTGGAAATCCAACAGATGGTGTAAGTGACTTTCCTGCGCGCAGCAGACGGCCGGGCCTTTCTGGATGCTTTTTCCCAACTCTACGAATCTAAGTTCTCGCTTAGCTTTTTTTTGGAAGCTCATCAGGAGTCCACATTCCTGGCTAAGCAGCCTCTGGATTTGTTAACTGAACTGAGCGGTTGGACATCTGCCTTATCGGGACGGTTGGGTGAGTGTCCACTCAGGCGGCCTTCGAAATGAGAGCCAGAATACGCCTGCTCCTACAAAGATCGATGCGAGCCATGCATCCCGGTGACCGTCTATGGAAGCGAAAGTTGGGCTTTAAAGAAGCAGGATGGGGGTACTGAGCTGCTTGATCGTTGGGGTTGGAGAAGACTCCCGAGAAGACCCTGGGCAGCCCAGAACACAAATGGACGGATCGTTGAACAAATCAACCCGGAGCTCTGACTCAACTTGCGAACCAAAAAAGCTCAAATTACCCTATTTTGGATGCATTCCTTCAATCGTAGGACTGGAAGGGACCTTGGGGGTCTTCTAGTCCAGCCCCTTGCCCAAGGCAGGGCCTCTCATACCATCTTGGACAAACGGTTGTCTTGAAAGCCTCCATCTGTTTATGTGGTCACTAAGAGACACGTAAGACACATAATTCATTCTTCAGTCCATCAATTAATTCACTCTCCACCATCAATGCCACCTTTAAAATCTAAATTTAGGAGATTATTTTTTGAATAATCTGTCTTTGAAGATGGGTAAGAATCAGTCCTGCTATCTAGGAAAGGCCTGTTTTAACACACAGACCCCGAGACAGACTAGAGAACAGACAAGTCGTAAACTAAAGTCCTTTGTTCTGCTTTTATTTCCGTAATATTAATGGTCACAATCAAATTCACATGCTTAAAATGTTACACTTAAAATCTGAAACTCGTATGGATTGATCAAAGCCATAACTTTGAGGCAGAAATATTTCCTTCATTCTTTCGGCTGAGATCAAAAAATAATTTTTATCCATTTATGCCTCTAGAGGGAAGCCTTTGCCAACCAATAATACTAGAGCAAGCAGAGCCTTCCTCGGTATTTTTCAGCTTCAGCAATTTTAAGATAGGTGGACTTCAACTCCCAGAATTCCCAGCCAGCATGGAATTCTGGGAGGTGAAGTCCAAATTACCAAGTTTGAAAAATACTGTTTTACACAGGTGTTTATTTCAGGTATCAAACTCCACACGCTGGCACACACATGTGCGTATGCACACAGACACACAACATATCTGTGATCAGATGAAAGCAACCCTAGCTGAATAACTGAACATCAACATCTGCAGAGAAATAAAATGGGGTTGTTGAATTAAAAAGCAAGCAAATGCAATGCTTAGCTGACACATCGCTTTGGCGCTTAATAGCTGGGCTTTGGAACCTCTGTTGCTAAGTGTGGCAACTGTCGCGCCTCATTTTACAACTTTTTACTGTGGTTGTTAAGTGAATCACATGGCCATTCCATTAAGCGAATGCAGCTTCTCCTATAGACTTTGCTTGTTGGAAACCAGTTGGGAAGGTTGCCAATGCCAATCATGTGACCCCAGGATACTGCAATGTTGTAAATACATACCAGTTGCCAAGCTCCCAAATTTTGGCCACATGATTACAGTCATGCTGCAATGGTCATAAGTGCAAGGACCAATCACAAATCATGTTTTTTCAGTGCCTTTGTAACTTTGAATGGTCATTAAAAACATGATTGTAAGTTGAGAACCACCATTACATTTTTTAATACTCTCACTCTCTGACACATAGAATCAAACAATATTATCCTTTTTGCATCCTGATTTTCTTTCTTTAATTCTGCTGGACTTCTTTTGTGATAACATTCTTGAATAATCTTTATCTGTGGCTTTCTTTTCCACATTGTATATTGTATGCTTTCTTCATGATTATGCTGATCATGGGCAAACTGACTTGAATGCTGTCAATATTTCCATTTCTGTTCAAACTGCAGATTGGCATACTTATTTGTTATGTTCTTGCGTAGCCTTAAAGCAGGAAGCAGCATCTTTGCAAATTGGAGCAGGGTGCACCTTGTAAGAAAAACTCCATGGATGCAGATGCATAAGGTTAAAAAAAAATGCTGTGAACATTTCAAAAGTACAGTATTTCTACACCAGTCCACTTAAAAATATAACCCTGAAATTATGGAATATACTTTTATAATGAAGATAAACTTCTTTATCTTGAATGATAATAATAAAATATAAACTTCATTATAATGAACATAAACTTCAGCAGAACAAGTTCAGCTGCTTTTTCAATAAGGGATACAATATTTTGGATAAAGTCTGAAACCAGCATTTCTAAATCTTGACAAACCAGCATTTCTGAATCTTGGCAACTTTAAGAAGTGTGGACTTAAATTTCCAGAATTCACAAATGCTACCTTAGATGGAGGTTGACATAAGATACTTTGATAACCCTGTTTTTTGGAGGAATATGTGTGTGAAGATCTTCACCTATGGCTGATATATTTGGGGTGTTCCTGTATGTTAGCTACTCCCTATTCCTTGGGATTTCTTTCCTGCTACAGAGACTGTCAATAACTATATTTTCTTTAAAGGAATAACTGGTTCTATCCTTTCAAAAACTGTTGGCAATGAATGCCACTGGGCTGATGTAAACCATCAACTTTCATCCTTCCCAGATATCTTGATAGCTATTTTGAGTCGGATCCTAGCACCTGAAGGAGTGGTTCAAACACCCTCTCTAGAATGACAGGATTGCATGTTTCCCTGCTCAAATGGGAACCCACATCTGGTTTAGACTCAAAAGACTTGTTCCAGAATAGCAGCCACATCAGTAGGTTCCCAAAAGTGATCTTTCCTCTTTAATCCTCTTTAATGTTGGATTTTTTTCAACTTTCAGTCTTCAGTCTGGCTACTTTGCTTCCTGTCTCTTTAAATGCCATTTTGCTCCTCCAATATTGGGGTCAGTCTAATGGTTAAGATGCTGGGTTTGTTGGCTGGAAGGTCAGCAGCACATAACACATAAGAAGCACCACCACATAACAGGGCGAGCTCCCATTACTTGTTCCAGCTCCTGCCAATCTAGCAGTTTGAAAGCATGTAAAAATGCAAGTCGATAAATTGGTACCACCTTTGGTGGAAAGGTAACACTGTTTTATGTGCCTTGGCATATAGTCATGCCAGCCACATGACCATGGAAGTCTCTTCAGACAATGCTAGCTTTTTGGCTATGAAACAGTGATGAGCACTGCTCCCTAGAATCAGACACGACTGGCAGGGGAAACCTTTACCGTTTTTCTTTAGATCCTGGTTAATTTATAATTGTCAGCAAAATGAGAAGGGTTATCAGTTAATCCAAAGAGAGAGGTGAATTTAAAACTGTTTTTCATAGCACACTTTCTTACCTGCTCTTACATCAAACAGATGGCAATGACAGTTGTAGCATTTTATTTTTTCAGGTTTTTGCATTTTTTAACTGCAGTCAAGCTGATTCCAAAGCCATTGAAGTAAAATTGCAAAATCCCAGAAATAGGCTTTTTCTTTTAAAAAAGTATTAATAACTGAGGTCACTGTTTTCTCCTTCCTATATATAAGCTAAATGAAGTTTCTGAAGAACTGGCCATTCCCCAACTGATCTCCATTTTAAGTATGGTTTAATCTCTGGTCTAACTAGTATGAAGAGCAAATTAGATGTCCTTCAGGATCTCTTCCACTCCTCTGTGATTATCCCACTGTGAAATTCACCTTTTGCCAGGTAATTAAAGATTATTTTCAAAGACTTCTTTTGTGTCCAATTATTCCTTTTGACCCAAGTCAGCAAATATAGTTTATACTGATGATTTCTTTGTGCATTTCTGCACCAGATGCTAAGAAGGCACAATTCCCAGATGTCAGCCAAGCTCTTGGAAGTAGTAAATTAGATTTCAGTCCTCCAAAGTAAGACTTTGCCCTCTGCTTGCTCCTGCAGAGTGCCCCATGCCGTTCCACTGATCTAGGAAAGAATTGCTAATTATGCATTTCAGCAATAGAGACCACTTGTAAATTCTTTTGTGTAGGACAAAAATTATTATTTTCAAAAGAAGCAAGGTAGGTGTATACATATTACATAGTTTTCATTTTTAGAACATAAGGCCGAGATGATCAACAGCTGACACATTGTTATTTTGTAGTTCCATAAAGATGTTGCATTATATTCAAGATAATTGGGTGTGGACTTCCATGTTGAACATCAGATGACTCTAAGACAGGGCGTCCCACCCTTGGTAATATCCTTGGTGCCTGAAGCAATCCCAGCATTCCCCAGCCAACATAGCCATTACTGAGAATTGAAGTTGTTACATCAGGGAAACAGTGGTTTAAGGCAAGGTTGTCCAACCTTGGAAACTTTAAGATGTGTGGACTTCAGCTCCCAGAATTCCTCAGTCAAAGTTGAAGCTCAGTCTTAAAGTTGTAAGGCTGGACAAGGTATCTTTAGTATGAGTGAAAGTTGTTGATTTTTTCAGTATATCAAATCAGATAATGGTTATTAACCAGCACAATAGTATATCATCAGTTGGAAAGATAATGATTTTATTTCAGTGAGCTTCAGTGGAGGACTAAATGCCAACAAAAATCCCAACAAAAAATGGCTCCATGTTAAGCTTATACTTTACAACCTTTTTGCAAACCTTGAGAAACTCTTGATTTTAGTAAAGTTTGCACAGCAGATTTAGCCAAGGATAACTACCAAATTGTCCATGTCTATAAGAAGTGGCTGCAGGTTGCCCAGAATTTAGTCTATTTCATTTATGGACAGAGTTGCTGGAAATTGGGTGTCATATCATCACCATTCTCTCTTATAAGTCCAACTGTCAGCGACTACATAATATGGACTGCTTTTCTGCTTTGAGGAGAACATGTCCTAAGTTGTCATGACCCAAAGTCTTTTTTCTTCATTTCCCATTCTGAATTAGTAAACTAAAGAAAGAAAAGGAAGAAATATTCTTATTGATCATGTAAAATATTTTTCAAAGTAAAACAGAACATCACAAACAATAGCTAAGTTTAGTGAGTTCCAATCTTTTTATGAAAGTCTACTTGATTACAGGCCGGTACGTTCTCAGGCTGTTCTGTTTTGCTTTGCAGAGATGCAGAGAAGTTAGTCAATATGTGCATTTTAAGCCAGTTGATTGCCCAGTAGAATGAAATTCTTACTTCAAGTACATTAAATTCAGTGGAGCAGACATTAAAGACTGAGCAGACTTTTGGCTACTTAAGTTGCACTTTCATTTGCTGTACTTTCATTGTTGGGACACAGCTGCTGCAGAATTCAACTTTTCAAGAAAATCAATAAAACGCCTCTTTTAGTTTGTGTGTTCAGAACAACATTATTTAAGTGCCTAACCCTCCATGGCTCCGTCTTTCTCTTAAGCATCCTTTACAATGTCCAAGCTTATAGCAAGGCAATTTAATTCTTAAACAAAGATGTTAGATTTTTTGAACCAACTGATTCATAATAATGGGTTGACCAAAGGAACTTTTTATACCTTTTTGCCTCCCAGTGTGTAATAAGGCTTAACCAAATCAACTCTGAGCAAACAAGATGTACTGGATTTATCAGCCAAATAGATCTTTCAAATTGCTTATGCCATGTAAGTAATGGCTGCTTGGATCTTAGCAACATGTTTACTGTGCTTAGTTCTTCTGTGTCCTAGTAATTGTACATTTCTGTTCCAAACTCATATCAATTCTTTGATTTATCATATATCAACCAACATTCTCCACCTTCTTAATAAAGCAAAGACAGATCTCTAATCTATGCTTTCCTCCCCAAATTATAAGTACTGCTGAAAGTATTCCCACCTGATGAATAAATTATTGAATAAATTCTTACAATTGACTCAGTTCTAGGCCTCTTTGGGCCAGCCAAATCAAGTGGTGGGGAAAAATTTCAAACACAGAAACAGTAAAATGTTAAATGCTTCCAAATAAAGGAACAATAGATTGCTAAAAAATGTGGAAAATTTAGAACAACTGGGAATTTGGTATGAGTGGAATAGTTTTCACCAATCTGTCCCCTGTCCCCACCAGATATTTTGGGACAGTAATTTCAAGAATTCCAAATCAGTCCAGCGGAGTAGTGGTGCCTATAATATATATTTTAAAAATTGTACCTTCTGCCTTATGCAATTTACAAATACAGGTAGTCCTTTATCTATAACCATTCATTTAGCCAAAGTTCAAAGTTACAATGGCACAGAAAAAAATGACTTACAACTAATCCTTGCACTTAAGACAGTTCATAAAAAAATCACCAAATTTCAGCAGCTGCCTTGGTTTCATATGTTCCCTCTCCAGAGGGTTGTAAGTAGAGAAAAGGATACCAGGTCCAGGAGCTTCAGAAATACCTGAATCTAAGGGAGGAGACCGCAAGCTATTCCTGAGCTATTCAGGTTATAATATGTTGTAACCAAAATGGGCAAAACTAGAGATCATTTGGCATCCCAGGCAGATCTTGCTGAAGCTCTCCTAATACCCTCTTTTAAATAGCCTGATGGGGAGAACAGGCTGATCTTATGTACAGAAAGGGATGCTACAGAATTGCCCCTCTGTGGAGAGAATGGCCTTGAAAGCTTCCACTTACAACTAGTCATTTAGTGACTGTTCCAAATTACAATGGCTCTGAAAAAAATGACTTATGACCAGTCCTCACACTCAACACCACTGCAGCATCCCCATGGTCACATGATCAAATTCAGGTGCTTGGTAATTGGCATGTATTTATGATGGTTGCAGTGTCCCAGGGTCATAATGATCACTATTTGCGACCTCCCAGCTGGTTTACAACAAGCAAAGTCACTGGGGGAAACTAGATCTGCTTAACAACCACAAGATTCACTTACCTTCAGTGTTTCACTTAACAGCCATAGCAAAGGTCATAAAATCAGGCAGGACTCACTTAACAATTGCCTTGCTCAGCAACATAAATTCTGATCCAAATTGTGGTCATAAGTCAAGGACTACCTATAGACACTTTTAATTCTTATGGGCTACTTTGAGTATTCATACACACAGAAAAGTGTGGTGTATATTCAGTAAATAACAAAACTCACCGACTTCCTTCCTTGCCTTCTAATAATGCTCAATTCCAATTTTCTTGAAAGAGTTAATTGTTTTGCAGTTTTGCTCTGAAATATGTTGACCTTTCAGAGGCATATATTTGTTGAATCATTGCTACTTAATATTGATGTAAAATTTCCTAACTAATTTCATGGAGATGTCTCTTTTTGATTTTTTACAGCCCTGTAATCACCTCAGGCAGTTTTACAATTCAATAAATGTTTATACAAACAAAATAGTTGATTGCATCTCTAACATTTTACAGTCAGGTGCCCTTGTGAAAATGAATTATGGGAATTGAAGTCCAACATATCTAGCAGACACTAGGTGGAGGAAATCTGCACTATTATGTAGAAGTCATAGATATATTTTCACACACAAACATACAAGTTTTACAAGGCCATTTTGGGTAAAATACAATCTGAACTGAAGTTAATTTTTCATACCTTTAAGAAACTAGGCATATCTTCTCTGGAAGCTTACTTTAAATTTCTTTCTTAGAGATTAGTCTTCTATTCCCCTTTTTCTGATGCACACCAACGATTTTTGGTAAATGTAATAGAAGTATAAGTTGTAGATGGAAACTTGTTTTTGCGCATAGGTAAAAAGATTCATTTAATGATAAACTCAGCAAGCCACAAGAATTAAGTGTGCAGCCTGGAATGATCTTGATTAATTAACCACAAGCTAATTTCATGGTTTTGTCAACAGGGATTTGGCATTGTTGATTCTTGATTGATCTTGAGAATAAGGAGCTGGAGAATCAGATATAAGTGTTATGTTTGTGGGTATTTTTATTATTTCTACTGCTTTAATTGTTACAAGCTGCCCAGAGTCACACTTAAGAGATGGGAGGCTGTATTTTTGTGCCAATTCATTAATTAATTCATTAAAAGTTAAAAATGTGAAAAATAAATAAAATTAATCCCTAAAAAAGACAGTCCTTCAAGGGACAGAAATTTAAGCAGTGTGGTTGTTAAGTGAGACGTCATGTGACCATGACTTGTGACCTTCCCTCTGTCTTCCCCATTGATTTCTCATTTGACCCCATTGTCAGAAGCCAGCTGGAAAGGTTGAAAATAGTGATCATATAACTCTAGGATGCTGCAACCACTGTAATTCGTACTGGTTGCCAAGTACCCAGATTGCAATCATTTGACCTTGGGGACTCTGCAATGGTCATAAGTGCAAGAACCAGCCATGAATCACTTTTTATAGCACTGTTGTAATTTTGAACAGTTGCCAAATAAATGGTCATAAGTCAAGGTCTTCCTGTAGTGGAAGAACATCCAAATCTAGCTTGGCTGACTGGGAAACTATCCTGTTAGAAAACACTGTTATGGTCACAGGTCCCGTTTCATGGAGTTGATTTTTTATTATTTATTTATTTGTATCTAGCAAATTAGTTCTAGCAAAAATGAACAAAATACATTAGGGGTGTGGCTTTCTGTTCTTAATGTAGTCACATAGTAGACGTGAGATTTCATTCCTAATTAACCACATTACAAGTTGTTGGGTGCAGAGCTGTCTCAGCCAGCCGAAGATGATGTCTGCAGTCATTTCTTTGCATCTTCAGTGAATGTCTGAACTTAAAGCCATCAACTTCCAGTTCACATTTGAGACTGTTTCACTTAACACAAGTAATTAGGAAGGGCTGAGCTAGTTCTACTTGGAATGAAGGCTTGCGATTGTGCAGATGTTGGCTCTGGGTTACTAGTTATGCCCAGTGGATGTTAAATAATTGACAGCTTCTCCAGCTAATTATGAATGTAATAGCTTATTATGTGAAGAATGTCCTGTGTGCTACATAGCATTGAGAGTTAATGCATGTCAGGGTCTACCGTGGAATGAGAACAAGTGAAGGAGACTTGAATCTATTATTTTAGATCCATAACTACATTTTTGTCAGTACAAGATGAACAAAACACTTGGAACCTCTGGCATCATTATCTCTTTTTAAGATTTGTTATTAAGTCTGTGCCATCCCACGTTACATTTTAAAAAGCAATAAAATGAATAAGCAGAGATAAAAACCATGAAATACAAAACAAGTCTGAGAACGTTATAAGATCCTAAACTTTAATTAATATTTGGTGGCCTAACCATGCCACTAATAAGCCTGGGAAAATAAAAACAAGTATTTCACCAGAAACTTAGAAGGTAGAAAGAACATCACTAAGTAGGACTCCTATCACCAGCTGTGTTCATGAAGTGTACCTTTCTATGTACCTTTCTATAGAACCCACCTCGAAAACATTATTTGGCCTTTTTGCAGGTAAAATCTCTATATTTTATGTATGGGGAACTAGGTACAAAGAGGAAGCTTAGGGGAGACATGATAGCATCTTCTTATACTTGAAGGGCTGTCACAGGGAAGAGGGTGTTGACTTATTCTCCGTAACACCTGAAGGCAGGACAAGAAGCAATGGGTAGAAGTTGGTCAGAGGGAGGTCCAACCTGGAAATAAGGAGAAATTTCCTGACCGTGAGAATTGTTAAGCAAGGGAACAACTTGCCTTCTGGAGTTGTGGGTGCTTCAAGAAAAGATCGAACAACCCACCTATCCACTTTTTCCCCACCAGGCTCTCCTTTCAGATTCCACAGCTCTCCAAGAGAGTCTTGGGATGCAGGAGTGAGTTAGAAATACAAGTCACTTCAGCTGCCTTGGCTCTCATCACAAAGCCTTAGCAGAGGAGGAGAAGGAGAATCTTAGGGGTATCTTAGCAGAAACTAAGCAGGAGACAAGGTCAGTGATGGACATTCCCTTCTCAGCTCCATCTGTTGGTGGCTTAGAATTCAAGAGCTTTTCAGCAAGTGTTTGGGAAACCAGAGGTTTGCTAAGAATCCTTTTCCAAGATGTAATATGATAAATAACTATGGGTAGTGTTGTGCATATGTGCCTTCTCATACATTTCCTTGGGAATTTTAATTTCCATCAACCATCACTACCTTAACTAGCAGTAGTTATCTACTGCTAACACTTTATATAGATGAAGAAAGTATTTAATACTTGGACAATAACTGTAGGTAGTCTTTGCTTAGTGACCATTCAACGTTACAACGGGCCTCCCCAGTGCTACTTACAATCTGTTGTTGAAGTTCCAGTGGCCATGCATCCCCTAATTGCATTTTGGGCACTTAGCAACTAGCTTGCATTTACAGCCATTTGCAGTTCCTGCAGTCACATGACTGCTATTTTTGGCATTTTTTGCCAGTTTCTGTGTTTGTTTAACCATGGAATTTGCTTAAAATAACCATGATGTTTGCTTAATTATTATTGCAAAAGAGTCATAAAATCATATGTGATCACATGGTCATTTCCTAAACAACTGCCATGACTCAAGACTGTAATACTGGCTCAATTATGGTTGTAAGTCGAGGAGTATCTGTAAATTTGATTATATTGGCATTGAATTAATTATATATAATAAATTTAGTGAGTTATTATATGAGGTATTTATCAGAAAGAATTAATAGACTTGATCAAGCAAATGCTCACCGAACAAGCTCTGCTTCATTGAGTGCTTTGAGCAGGTGGTCAAACCAGTCAATGCATTCCAGTGCTATTGGATCAGCAACCTGATCAACAACATTCCAGTTAATTTTATTAAAAATTTTGGGACAAATTTTTCTGCAATGGTTTATCTCAGCATTTCCTATAATTCAGGTTTGCTGCCAGATGCTTACTTCAAAGCAGCCTGTTTTTTCATAGGGGGAAATCATATTAAATACAGAATTTGCTACCTGAATTTCACTTTTTCTAGTAATTTTAAAAGGATTTGGTTACGTGGTCTTGACTATCCATCAGCATTTACAGGTTGGTAACTTTGCTTGAGAAATAAGGTTGCATTCTTTCTAAATTCATCAAAGACCAAAGATAGTGAGACACTGATGTATGACATGAATAGGAATCATCGCACAGATAGAGGAAGACCAAAAGATTTTAAAAACTGCATTATTTTTTTCCACCTAAGTTTTATCAACCTTCAGAATCAATTATGCAGTCTGCTGGAAAATGGAGCAACATAATGAAATTTCACACCCACTAAGTTTTGATCCTTTTTAACTGAAAAGTTGTGTAGGCTTCTATTCAGATTAGAAGAATGTCCCAGCTAATGGCTGGCCTTTCATATACAAATACGAGTGAAGAAAGGAATATTTTTTGGGATATTGTATTTCACTTTACAAAGTGGACATCATCCCAGGAGAAAGGAAATACTTTAGAAGTCACTTGTGAAGCTGAATGTTTTTTCTTTTCCTGTTCCATTTCTCTGAAACACATAAATCACATAATTGAGAACGTGAAAAAAAAACTTGATAGAAAACAGTTTCTCTAATATATCTCATGAATTCAAAACTTTGCTTCAAGCAATTTTTGCTTTGTGTGCAGATTTATTTGATATTTTCCCACTTTTATTATTACCGTACAATTGCGCTCATTTCACACGCTAGCAAGGTTATGCTCAAGATAATACAAGCTAGGCTTCAGCAGTATGT
>JANHZU010000985.1:30591-43992 GCA_032468055.1 Acrochordus granulatus
ATGATGACAATTACAGGCCTCTCTCATCTTTTTAAGTGGGAGAACTTGCACAATTGGTGGCTGACTAAATATTTTTTGCCCGACTGTAATATCCAGAAAATTTAATTTATCAGTGTATTTAAATTGATTGGCCACCCAACTCCAGTGAATTCTGGGCAGTATGCAAAACTAAAAAAGACATAAAAACAGCTTAAAGATATTGAATCACCAGGGAGCTGTACTAAAATGCTCTATTAACAAAATCCAGAAAACAAAACAGGGGCCATTAAACAAATAACAAACATCAACTCCAGGTTTGGGACCAAAGCCAAGTTTTGAAAGCCTTCCAGAACTCTAAGAGAGATGGTGCTGTATTAAGACAAATTAAGCAGGACATCAGGAAATCTCTGTCATTTTGGAACATCAGTGGTGTGATCTATAATTTGGTTTTCTCATAAAATTACTGTGTTTGGGTTATAAAATTTAGAATTAGGTTATAAAATATCATTGTAGTCATCACATCAGTTCCCCCTCCATCTCTCACAGCTGATTTGCTCAATTTTTGTTTGACAGTTTTCTTTATAATATAGTTTATTAAGAACATATCTTGTGTTTGAATTACCACACTGCTCCTATCACTCCATCTTTAAACCCTTCATAGTACAGCATGGTATATCCCTTCATAGATCATTGCCTTGTCATGGTGAAGGGGCTTTCATAACTCAGTGAAATTATGAGCTTTGCCATGCAGGGCCACCAAGACTGACAGGTCATAGCAGAGAGTTCTGACAAAACATGATCTACTGGAAAAGGAAATGGCAACTCATTCCAGTATTCTTGCCAAGGAAACCCCATTGACAATATCAAAAGGCTAAAAAATAGGATTACAGAAGAAGAGCCTCTCAGGTTGGAAAATGTGCAATACACAACTGGGGAAGAGCAGAGGGCAATTACAAGTAGCTCCAGAAAGAGGTTAGTGGCTGGGCAAAGCCGAAAAGATGCTCAACCATGGATGTGTCTGGTGGTGAAAGGAAAGTCTGATGCTGTAAAGAACAATATTGCATAGGAATCTAAGAATGTAAGATCTATGAATTGAGGTAAGCTGGATGTGGTCAAACATGAGATGGCAAGATTGAACATTAACATCTTGGGAATCAGTAAATAATATGGATGGGAATGGGCAAATTTAATTCAGATTACCATTATATCTACCACTGTAGATAAGAATCCCTTAGAATAAATGGAAAAGCCCTCATAGTCAATAAAAGAGTAGGAAAAGCAGTACTGGGGTAATTTCAAAAACAACAGAATGATCTCAGTTCGAATCCACGGCAAACCATTCAACATCACAGTAATCCAACTCTATGCCCCAACCACTGATGCTGAATAGGCTGAAGTTAACCAATTCTATGAAGGCCTACAACACCTTCTAGAACTCACACCAAAAATGTTCTTTTCATCATAGGGGATAGGAATGTTATAGTAGTGAATCAAAAGATAACCAGAATAACAGGCAAGTTTGCTTTGGAATACAAAATGAAGCAGGGCAAAGGTTAACAGAGTTTTGTCAAGAGAACATGCTGGTAATAACAAACACTCTTCTCCAACAACTAAAGAAGTGACTCTACACATGAACATCACCAAATGGTCAACACCAAAATCAGACTGATTATATTCTTTGTAGCAAAAATGGAAAAGATCAGTACAGTCACTAAAAACCAGAGATCAAATTACCAACATTTACTGGATCATGGAGAAAGCAAAGGAGTTCCAGAAAAAATCTACTTCATTGACTATCTAAAGCCTTTGACTGTGTGGATCACAACCAAATGTGGCAAATTCTAAAAGAGATGGGAGTACCGGACCACCTTACCTTTCTCCTGAGAAACTTGTATGCCAGTCAAGAAGCAACAGTTAGACCTGGACATGGAATGACAGATTGGTTCAAAATTGGGAAAGGAGTACGACAAGGCTGTATACTGTCACCCTGCTTGTTTAACTTCTATGTAGAGTACATCATGCGAAATGCTGGGCTGGATGAATTGCGAGTCAGAATTAAGATTGCCAGGAGAAATATAAAACATCAGATATGCAGATGATTCCACTCTAATGGGAGAAAGTGAAGAGAAACTAAAAAGCCTCTTGATGAGGTTGAAAGAGGACAGTGCAAAAGCTGGCATGAAATTAAACAAACAAACATTAAACAAACTTAACATCATGGCATGCGATCCCATCACTTCCTAGCAAATAGAAGGGGAAGAAATGGAAGCAGTGACAGATTTTATTTTCTTGGGCTCTAAGGTCACTGCAGATGGTGACTACAGCCATGAAATTAAAAGACACTTGCTCCTTGGGAGGAAAGTTATGGCAAACCTAGACAGCATACTAAAAAGCAGAGACACCATCTGGCTAACAAAGGTCTGTACGAAAAGTTTTGAAAAAGCTATAAAAAGGAAAAATTTTGGGCGTGAGTCATTTTTACACCTATTGACTTTTATACTTCTCCTGACATCCCAAGATTAAATATAGTCTTGAGATAAGGCTGACAGCTCTCATTAACATCAAAAACCATCCCCTCAAGCTCTCCAAGAAGATTTCTGGATTCAATTTCTGATTGAAAAGGAAGAGTTTTGGGGGTAAGTCATTGTTATACTTGTTGACTTTTCTCTTTCTTCTAACACCCCAAGAAGGGTCTACTCTAGGTCATCTGAGTGATGTCATGGAGGTTCTGCCTCAGTGCCTGGAGGCTGTGTCAGTCTGCATGGTAACAATAGGCTTCAGATCACCTCTCGCAAGACCAAATGATTCTGGTTTTTTTTGTGCACCCTAGTTCTGGGAATCTTCCATCTTTAGTTCAGGGTTGTACAATCTCCTAGATTCACAGTTTCTGTTCAAGGAAAAGGGGGCTACCATGGATAGGAAGGCTTTTGCCCCTCTGTAAGTTGTGTATCAGTTGCACCTGTTCCAGGACCAGGAGTCCCTTCTCACAGATATTCATGCTTAGTTAACCCCCTGATAAGATGACAGTAATGCACTCTACATGGGGGTGCTCTTGGTGAGCATTTGGAAAATTTAACTGCTACAGAATGTGGTGATGCAGGGAGTTAAATGAGTCTGCTATTTGATGCATGTGACTTGTCTGTTCTACAACTGCACTGGCCACCAATATGCTTCCAGGTACAATTCAAGATGCTGATAGGAATCTTTAAAGCCCATCATGGCTTGGATCTGGGTTACTAGGACTGTCTCTTCCCAATTGTTTCTATCTGTCCTATCTGGTCCAGCTGAAAGGGTCTTGTCTGCTAGAGTGTCATTTGGCAGGGCCCAAGAGCAGAGCCTTTTCGCCAGAGCCATGACACCATGACTGGAATATCATCTTTCCTGAAATCCAGTTTGTTCCAACTTACTGATCCTCCACAAGTCATTGAAAACTTGGTTCTTGTTCAAGCCTAGGGCCCCAGATAAGTGATGGAACCCATTTCTTAGTTGTGTTGACAATATGATGTTGTTGTAATATTTTCTTAGCTGTTACACATTTCATTTTTATGTGGTTTTATTATTCTTAATATTATTTGCAGTCTAGAGTCATGTATTTACAATGGGCAGCTATATAAATCTTATAAATAAATAGATAAATCCTTCAAAATCTCCCAAAAATATCAAAATTTGCCCCCACATATTTGGGGAGTTTTTGGGAGGAATGCTGGCCAGTTCCATATGGCCTTTGTGTTCTTTCATCCTAAACTTTATTAGCATAAAATCAGGTGCACGCTTAAGCATAAACAATGACATATATACTACAGGTAGTTAGAGATAAATAATCACGCAGTACCTGCTAGACTTTTACTTTGCTGCCCATCTAGCTTTTCAGTCTTATTTTCCACTGATGTCAGTCACAAAGCCTATGAATTAATAGATATTATTTTAGTAACATTTGATTCAATGATGTTTGTCAGTTATTGGTATTGCTAATTAGGACATTAATTAGTTATATGCAGCCCCCTTTAATTCATGTTTTAATGTTAAATTTCCTGATTTAAGTAATCATCTAGCTGTGGATTTATATTTTTGTAAGAAGGTTCGCAGAGATAGAAATTCCATCCTGTGCTATTTGTTCTGTGGTTAGTTTTATACTGTTAGCTCCATGGAAGGAGAGTGGAATACAGTAAAAATTTATACAAATAATTATTTATATACAAATAATTATTTATGTAAATAAAATTAAGCCACCAGTCCTACAAATAATTATGCTCTTATTTGCAGACACCTTTATTTTAAAAAATTAGTATCCTTTTCTACAATGAAATAGTGCTTATCCTTTGGTAAACAATTTTAGCATCAAAGCAGCAGAAGAAAATCCTATTCTAATTCTGTACTCAGTGATGTCACAATTAAAATTAGAAACTCAGTGTGTGGGCAAAGCTTTTTTTATACAGTATTATGAAAGACATAGAACATGGGAGAACATTGTGCTGACTTTATAAGTTTGCTTTCCCCAGTTTCTAATTTCCTGTGTATTTTCATTGTGAAAGCTGGGTTTTTCTTTCACTGAAATCTTTAGGCTCGTACTTATTTTACAGCAATCTGCATTAAAAGCAGTAGGACTTAGAATACACAGACTGGATTTAGAATGCTTTATCTTAATCTTTCTAGTTTAAAAGCGTTAAATAACTTTTATAATTTTCATTCACTCAACAGATATTCATTTGAATCAAAATAAACTGACACTACAGCTAATGTAAATTGAGTTTATCATAAAATAGATTACTTGTATCACCAACAGTGGGCAATCTGCAAATTCCAGGTCCCCTTTCTTGCAGCACCCAGAGGTTCTACTATCATACTGCTGAGTGCAGTTACTAAAAATCAATGTGGTAGTTTCCCATAATTTTGAAGTAAATATGAAGTAAAATATACTTAACATTATTTAAGAAAACAAACAAAATATCCTCCAAAATATAATACATTGGCCTTACCCACTTTGTGTCCTTGCCCCTTTCATAGTAGCAAAAAATCTCAACAACCTTCAAGCATGAAATAGTTCCACTTCAATTGTAGAAAAGCTAAATATATAACATTATTGCAACAAACATACCTCCACAAAGAACTCTCCAATACTTTGCCCATATCAGTGTGGTAATACTTGGTAAGAATAAGAATCACCTAAAGGAAAACATGCAAAAGAAACAACTAAGTGTCTGTACTTAAATCATCCATAATAAATGCAATAAAATAAATGAACTGACAAGACTTGAATTCTAAGAATAATTAAGTTATCTATTGTTATCACTGTTTTTTTAAAAAGCTAAGCATTGCTTCTTTGACTTTTTGTGGTCTGAGAGATATCAAAGGTGCTTACCTCCAAACAAATCCAGATTTGCATTTTAAACCACCAATCAGAAAATCAACAGAACAAACTGATGCAGATATTACTTAGATTTATGAAATTAAATGGGGATTTATTCCCAGGAAAGCATACAGTATACAGGTTTACAGTTTAAATGAACACATACAATTCCAAAAAAGTTTTCTATTAAATACTATAGGTGAACCATTTTATTGTACTTCAGCCTTATTAAAACATGAGTGTCTAGATACATTCTAAGAAAGCAAAGCCATCATGCTGTTTGCCTGTTTCTTACACCTGAACTCATCCCACAAATGAAAATGAGTTTCTTTTTCTGCCAGCAAAACTTCCTTTGAACCCATAGCTTAGAGAATGTGGTGTGTTCACACTGTAGTTTCTTGTGATAGCTGAAGCAGAACCTTTGGTTTACCTCTGAATCATTTGTTTCTTATTCAAGCCACTAACTTGCTCTTTTCCTCCAAGACATTCTAGAGATCTTCTGGAAACCCCATAACTATGTACTGAAATCAGCTACTGTATTACTGGTTGAAAAATACTTGGACTTCAACAGGGTCATGCCATTCAACTTATTATTTTTTAAGAGAATTTTAAGAAAGAATATCTAGCTCCGGACCAGAAAGCAATTATCCTGTTAACCTGAACCAGAGTGGTATCCATATTTTCTCTAAATATAGATTTATTGTACTAACTTTTGTTGATCCTTATTGCTCAATTCCAGCAACTAGAACTTAGAACATATACATTTCTTTTCCAAAATTAGTCCTATTTTTTCCTAAGGTATTAAAACATACACCACTATTTTCTGTCATGCCTTATCAGAGGCTCAGATATCACAGGTTCCAGTATTTCAGTGTGGATTTATTTCTACATACACCTATAGTTTCTGTTCTGTGCTAGCCAAATTTGCTTGATTTGATATATTTCTACAACATACACCTATAGTTTTTGTTCTGTTCTGTGGTAGCCAAATCTGGTGCTTGATCTGGTGTTCCAAAGACAAAGGTGTGCTTATGAAACTATACAGAAATTCTACAACTCTGTCTCACAACTGCCCATCACTCAAACATTTGAGTCCAGAGACTGCATATGAACTATCAGGCATATGATTATTTAATAGCATCCTGGTTAGATGTTTAATTTAGTCGTCTTAATCAGTGTTGGTGTTAATTATATTACTGCAGGATAATGAAAGTTGAGAAAAAGAGAGTGAGGAAATTGAGTAAGGTGAAAGTGATAGATGACTAGAGGTTCTAAGTACCCTTAAATGAGTCTCAAAGGAAAGGAAAAAATTGGGGAAGTAGAATAGATAAAAGGAAAGATCATTCAGGTTGATAGAACTAGCCCCTGCTCCATATCTACAAGAGAACTGAATTGGAGAGGACTGAGGTCTTGGGCTGTAACAGAAATATCAACAAGGTGTAATGCAAAATTCTATATGGAAATAGCTGCAGAGGACAACAGAATAGTTGCCATTAATGACACAAGAGCAACGAAGATCAATGCTACAAAATGGGATCTGGTACAGAGTTTTGTAAGAAATCAAGGAAAGAAAGCACAACAGAGGTGGAGATTTGAGACTGGCTTCTTCAGAAAGAAACTCATATAGACCAGTGACATGGAGGAAAAAAGAGAGGCAGGGAGAAAAAAAAGATCATGGCTACAGTTTTCAATCTCTGGAACCAGAAAGGAAGTGACCCAGAAGCCACAGCACAGCTAAGGTAATCAAAAGTCCTGAACTTGGACATTTTAGATCATATGGATGCAATTGAATAGTGCTTAACTGTACTCTGTCTCTGTGATTTTACTAGGTAATGCGTGAAATTGCATAGAGAGCATGGAAAGCTCCTGGGAAAGTGTGGAGGAGGTTGGTTAATGTGGCTAAAGGCAATGGAAAGTAGTATAAGTAACAGGATGCTTGCTGCCCATCTAGCTTTTCAGTCTTATTTTCCACTGATGGAAAATAGTGGCGGCAGTGGATCCTCTGAGCCAGCAGGGGGCCCAGTGTGGATAGGACCTTGAGTATCTGGGGTTATGTATATGGTTAGTACAGTACGTTTACTAGTACAATACAAGTACAGTATGCTTGTACACTGGGCACGGAAGATAACTTCTTCAAAGGACACAGAAACCGGGCTTAGACCTTCAGGATTTGACATCTATTTTTGCAGCCCTTTGAAGAGTTCCCTTCCCCTCTGTCAGTGGAGAGAAACTCCTCCGAGGGGCTGTAGAAATGGAATTCAGACCTTTTTGCAGCCTGCCAAAGGGGTTCCCTTGTCCTTGGTAGGCAGCTCTTTCACTCTCATAGGGCTGCCTTCTGGGAGGCAATTTTAGCTCTGTGGCAGGTGGCAGCAGCTTGCAACTTCCCTGTTGGCTTCCCTGCTGTCTTTCTGGGGAAGACAGCAGAAAAGATTGCAAATAATCATGATGTGGGAGCACAATGTTAAATGACTAGTTGTAAGCTGAAGACTACTTGTAATGACAATGCAATTAGGTATAGTTAATATGATTATTTTCCATGCAATTAATAATCTCCCCCTTAAATAATCTGAACTGACCTCTTTTAATTCTTCATTCTGCAAGGGTAGAAAAGCTGCTTTGGTATAAAAAGATCAGCTTTTTCTCAGCATCAAATCAAATGAAGATAACTGTCACTTAGAATTTGCTTCTGAATGTTGTTGTCTAAACTGATATATATAGAATATTATTTCATCACCCAAATATCCACTCACTTAAATTCAGGCATATACAGTGGTGCCTCACAAGATGAGACTAATCCGTTTTGGAAGAACGCTCTTAGTGCGAAATGCTCTTAAAGTGGAATGAGGTTTCTCATTGGAAACAATGGAAAATCGGACAATCCGTTCCATGTCCCTAAAAATATTCACCAAAAATAATTTTCAACAGAATTTGATGTAGAAATGATTGTCCCTAACATCTGAAATAAGTAACCATGATTAACACACAATATAAAGCAGAAATTGAACAAACTAACCAGCACTTATGGATCTGCTTCGAGGCTGCTGCTGTCTGGTGCCCCTTGCTGGCTCAGAGGATCCACTGCCGCCACTGCTGAGGCAAAACTGCCTCTTCCCTCAGCAACGCCTTTCCAGACGTCTTTCGTGGGCGGTTTGGAAATGTTTCTTGCCTCCGTACTATGAGAAGAGAAGAGAGGGGTCGGGCTTGATAGTGACGGGCAAAGAGGGGGAATTTCTGCTTTATTTTGGGCAAGGACAAGGACAATTTCTGCTTTATTGTGTGTGTGACTGTGCGCGCACGCATGCTTTGAGAACAATTCCGGCTGGCGCAAGGGAGATGAGAGGGAGGAGAGGAGGGGGAGGGGACTGCCTGGAGAGAGAATCTGGAGTCTGAACTCTTGGGAGTTTCTTCTCTTGAACACCTTTCACTTAAATTACGCTGTTTACACAGTGGGAGAGGAGAACCATCAGCTCCGTTGTGAGATTTCCCACGTGTGCTCATCTTGCAATCAGGAATGTCGACCTGCCCTTCATTCTGGCAAGGTTAGTCACATGCCCACTAACAGAGTAAGTTATGCGGCAGCGTACGCAGAAAGTGCGCGCGCTTGCCACCTGTACGGCAATGGAGTATACCACACAGCAGTGTTGGCAGAACACATGCACATTTGCCGCTTGTACAGCAGTGGAGTAAACCACGCAGCATTTCCTGAATGGGAAATACAGAGCACACTGACTGATGACGCATAAGGTACAGCGCAAAGTTTGCTTGTTTGTGAGTTGTTGCTCATCTAGCGGAATAAATTTCATTAATTTTTTTTGCTCATCTTGTAAGAATCTCGTCTTGTGAGATGCTTGTCTTGTAAGGTACCACTGTGATATCAAAAACATTTCCTGTGATGGACTGCTCTGTATATATTTTTTAAAAACATTAAAAAATTTAAAACTCTAACAGAAATTCAAAACCTGGGGTTTTTATCATTATAATCAACAGTATAAAGGTAAGTTATACAGATAATCCTCAACTAACAATTGGTCACCTAATGACCACGCAGAGTTACAATGACCTTGGATTGGGTTCTTTATCACCTGTAAAGCACTTCTGACCATTGTAAAATGCTTCTGCACATTTTGACTGCATTTTGGGTGTTTGGCAACTGGCTTGCCTTTAGAACTGGTTGTGGCCCATATTTATGTTAACCCAATTTGTGATGTTTTTTGCCAGTTTCTGGCAAAATGTGCCCATTTGGAAGAATGAGTTTGTTTAACATACTCAGTGATTCATTTAATGACCACTGCAAAACATATTGGAAAAAAGGTCCTTGACTTATGACCACAACAACTTACAACTGGATTTCTGGTCGTAATTGTGGTTTTAAGTTAATGTAAAATATAGAGCATTGTTTTAGTAGCAGTTTAAAATAGTGTTTTAAAAATCGTAGCTGCTGCCATTAAACATACTGTTAAAATAAAACACAAACCATATAAATGCGTTCCCCTATATATATTCTACAACATACTGTATATTCCTTTTTTCAATAAATTAACACAATTTGATAGGATTATTTGGAGAAAACTCTCCATAGTTCATCCAGGAAGCTTCATTTGTGAGCTAAAGAAGATGGGTTTAAATTTAAACTTGTAATGTGTATCTTCTTTCTCAAGTTAATTTTCTTTCCTGGAAATTTGTTGTCATGGGCTACCTTGGATTCTGTATATTTGAAACCACCCACTCCCAGTACATTTGAAACCACCCACTCCCTTTATAATGACCTATCCTGCTCAATCTGCCTGCCTTGGAAAGTTTGGAATTTCTCCCATACTACAGTAGTTGCTGCTGACATGTGGTATGCAATAGCACATCAACTCTGGTTTGATCTTTATGTTCAATTTAAATGGGCAGGAGTAGGGGATGTCCATTCAATTGTGCCAGATTTTCAGAGACTGGCTGTAGTTTTTTTGACAAGATTTTTCAGAAGTGGTTTGCCTTTGCCTCCTTCCTAGGGATGAGGGAAAGACTGGCCTAAGGTCACCCAGCTAGCTTTAAGAATTCAAGTCCTAAGGCAGAACTAGAATTCACAATCTCCTGATGTCTAGCTTGGTGCCTTAACCACTATTCTGAATTGGCTACAAACCTCAGTTAAAACATCTTTTCACTTCTGAATATGGATTGATTGTCCTAACTCTTTAGCAGATTTTTACACTATAACAACCCATTATACATGATTCCTGTAGTACAAGTATATAGACACAGAATTAGGAACACATGATATTGATGGAAGACCATGGTGCCAGCTATTATGTCATAATTCAATTAAGTCTAAAATTATAAATAATTAAGGAACAAATTTTATTTTGATTAATTGTTGGAGTTGTAGAACTCAAAGACAACAGTGCTTGTCATGGGATTCTTTTTTAAGTGGAAAATTTGTTCAGAAGAATCACTGGTTTTTGTAGATGTTCATATTTTTTTGAATTATATTGTGTGGGGAAAAACACAGGAGGCTAATGGAAAAGTCTGATGTATACATTTATCATCACAAAAAAACTTGGAGATCATTCTTCATTAATCAAGCAATGGCCAAAAAAATATTTTCCTTTTTCTATATTTGCATAGATACTTAATTGCCAGGAGTGATATCTCTAGGACCATTTAGAAATCTCTCATTGGAATGATCAGAATTCCTCACTGGTTTTAATAGCTTCAAATAAGTAATACAGTTCAAAAGAAATTGCAAAAATGAACAGAACAGTCACACCTGACTAAACCTGAAAAGCTTATCACACAAAATTCAGAAAACTTGTTTATATTATTGAAATACAATCCAGATACTGAAAAAATGTATGATTAGGTGGATGCAGACAAGTTTGTAAATCTATTTCTTTTTGTTGCTGCTCTTCCTTTATTTTTCACCTCTTTTTCTGGATTATACTTTCAAACATCTGATCGAATGAAATAAAATATTTTTAAAAGGAAACAAATAATATTTGGAAATTTGGATTGCATAAAAGTAGTTAATATTAATTTCCTCTTTTCATTTGAAAAATTAAAAATTTTTAATTGAAAATTAAAGAATACACTGTGACATAAATATATACTGTATGTAAGACTAGCTTTGATTAATATATAATAAAGATATGGTGCATGGCAGAATATCTTACTTTTTCTTTCTATATAATTTTTTAAATTTTAAAATCATATTACTTAATCATTTCTTTTTAAATTGTGAG
The DNA here is from genome assembly GCA_032468055.1 of Acrochordus granulatus. Taxonomy (NCBI): domain Eukaryota; kingdom Metazoa; phylum Chordata; class Lepidosauria; order Squamata; family Acrochordidae; genus Acrochordus; species Acrochordus granulatus. Next base: position 42,142 of record JANHZU010000985.1, read on the forward strand.
AAAAATGTTTGTCTGATATTTTAAAAGCAAGTAATAAAATAAAGCAGAAATAAAAGTAACTTTCATAGCAAAGGTTATATTGAATGTATGTTTGTGCTTTGGTATTTGAGCTGCTCTATGAAGCACTGACCACATCCAACCTCTTTTTGAAAACAACAACAATGCTTAATATGTCTGCAGCTGTGGAAAGTACATTATCATTCCATCTTTACATAAAATATGGATAATATTCTTTAGTTTTTATTTTAAAAAGTAGCTGTTATCTGGAGAAAAAAGTATTTATCAATATGATAATGTGCAGAGACTCTGCAAAATATAAATTAGATATGGTAGTTGCCCAATAAAATCTTGGATAAAGTAGTGTCATTAATCTTGGGAAGTACAAAAAATAATGGCATGAAATAACCAACACACATTCAGAATGCCTCCAAATTATTAAATACCCGCCTTGATTTTAAAACACACTGTTTTTTGACAGAAGGTTATTAAATGGTGTTTTAGGAGACATTAAAAATACTTTCTGAGTTTAAAGGCCGTTACTTTTTTCTCTAAAATCATGTTCTTCAAAAACTGTCATAAAATGGGATAAGATGGGAAGTGGATTCTAATTTTCATGAGTTGCACCCCATCTCTATCCAAATTCATCTGAATGGGATATCCCAGAGGATCTTGAACTAAGTGTCATCCTTACATTGTCAAGAGAAAGCTTGCTTCTCTTTGTGCGCAAGATGTACACACATGTCCATTTGTAACGATCAAGGTGGTGGGTGTGGGGTGGGGACTGCAGGAGTCCCAAGAGGGTCCAATAACAAGGCAATCTGGGATGAGGAGGCATTTTTAAGAGTTAGAGGGAGAAGATTCTCCTACTGTCACAGTCCCCGAGGGAGCAAAAATGTGTTCCTAGAGTTACACGGGGAATGCAAATTATCTTACTTGAGACAAATTTAAATGGCCAAATTTATTTCCACCCACATCTGGGAGAGCGAGAAATCGATATGAAAAATGGGGTCCTGGTCCCGAACAGTGCAAGGGAAGAAGCTAAGGGAGATACCTTGTTTCTCTGGAGCCGCATTTGGAGCAGGCCCGCTCGAGAGACGGGCCAGCTGGTGCCCATCCATTCGGAAGCGGCGGCGCCTCTACGGCTTAGCCCACCGCGGCGCGCAGAAGCCGGGCGGGGCGAGTCCCGCCGGCGCCTTCCTACGCAGGCTTCCCTTCCTTCCCCGGTCGGATGCCTGCGTCTCTCCGGCCGGGGCGGGCGGACTGGCTCTTCCGAAGGTGCGCCGAAGCCCTCGCGAGCCTCGCAGGAGTATCCCCGCGACCGAAGCGGGTCTTGTCTTCCCTTCCCCACCCGAGCGTGGTACGTCACTACCCCTCCCCCTCCCAGTTGCCGGCGAGGGCGCCATGAGAACTCAACTCCGCGAGCAGGAGAGCCCGCGGCTCGAGGGCAGCCCCGACCGAAGGCGAGCGCACCGACGAGCACTTACGCTGCTGTTGTCGCCCGTCCAATGCACCATCGCTTGGTTGTGAGCCGCATCCCCTCTCAGGACGAACGAGCTGCTCCGCAAGGACGCCACCTCCGGGCCCCCCGCGGCACGGTCCCGCAGGCCGCCCTCCTCCTCCTCCCGCGGGCTGCTCCGTCTCTGGCGGTTCAGCCGGTCGTGGGGACGCGCCGCCCGGGAGGCGTCCAGCGCGAGCAGCAAGCAGAGCAACAGCGGCAGCGACGGCGGCATATCGAAGCCCGCTCTCCGCTTTCCTGAAGAGCGGCCGCGCCGGGAGGGCCGGCGAGCGAGGAGCGAGGAGCGAGCGCGGCGCGAGCGGAGGCTGAGCGGCAGTCGCCGGAGGGAGGCCACG
>JANHZU010000985.1:51801-69851 GCA_032468055.1 Acrochordus granulatus
ACAATAGAATCACATAGACACCACTGTTTTTGTCTTTTGGAAACAAGACAGGACTTCTAGTTTATGTGAATAAGGATTTGAAATTGTTGGTCACAATGAAAACTAAAACTAGTTGTTCCAGGTTTGGATGACATGCTTAGAATTTAATGACCATGTTGCTTTGCAGTGGAGTTCCTGGTCCTAATTATGGATGTTAACTGAGGACTGCCTTTATCTTTGCACTTTGGGTGGGTAGTCCTCATAGGCCATTCAGCGACTGAAGTTGTGACAGTGCTGAATGAATGGTAGTTATGACTGGGTGTCAATGTTCTGGCCATCCCAGCATCCCTTTCATCATTGCAGACTCTCCTCCAACTTTTACTACACTTTTCTTGCACCTGACCTGCACCACGCCTTACATGGACTCTGCCTGACCCAAACTGCACTTCCCTTGCAGCATCGTGCACCGTCCCATCTTCACCACACCTCCCCTGCACCCTCATGAACCCTCTCAACCCTTGCCATGCCACTCCATGTACTTCTGCCACCATCCTACCCTCTTACACCCTCCCTGACCTCTGCACCCCCTCCCTGAGCCTTGCCACCCTTGCATCTCCTCGCTATACTTTCCCTGTGCACCCTCTCTAACACTGTTGTGCCTCCTCCCTACCCCTTTGCACTCTCCCCCATCTGGCAGCAGCTACTTAACTGCCTGCCCACCTGCCTGTAAGCCACCTAGGACTTGCAACTTCCTGCCAGCTTCCCCACTGACTTGGTTGTGGGAAGCTGGCAGGAAGTATCCTCACCTAAGAATTGTGGGATTTATTAACGCCATTGTTAACCAGGACTGCAGGAATTGCAGTAGTTCCAGTCACAATTGACATTATAAATCAAGGATTACCTGTATTACACTAAGCCCTTATGAATGGCTTGTAAACCAAGGTTAAATCAAAAACAGTAAAACTCTTAGATCAACCATAAAGTCAAAATCAGCCATAAACCATAGCTCACTGTATGCAGAAGGAATTCATCAGGTCTGTTCCATCATCCTATTCAACAGTCAAATTGCTGCAGTAGTTGTTTTATATTTTTAGCCAGATATGACTAGTATCCCTCACTGGGATAGGGTTTACACTACATCCTAAGCCATGTGAAATGATTAATGAGAATGCATGCATGTCCAGCTCCCTCCGTTGTTTGTGATTCATTAAGTAGAACTGAAAGTTTAGTACGTCAGTTGAACTTATTATAGCATCTATTTGGGACTTAGAAAAAATCAGAATACAGTTAAAAATCTGTAAATTTAAATGGACATCAAGGGGTATGAGAGGCGTGCTATTATGCATTAGCCTCTTCTGTTTCATGTTGCATCACTACACTTCTTTCTCTCCTTCAGGATAAATATAAACGTGCCCTGGCAGATGCAGAAAATCTGCGGCAGAGAACTCAGAAATTGGTAGAAGAAGCAAAATTATATGGTACATATACATTTTGCTTATTGGGACTAGAATGTAGGTGTAATCATGAATATATATTTTGACTGGATTTGTGCATCACAAGTCATAATGTGGCTTGTTTGGTTTTGGCTTAGTATGTAAACTTGGCTATTGTAATTTGTTAACCATTGTCTATGATTGTACATTGTACAAGCCAACCAATTATAATTTATATATTACACCATATTATTAGTGGTTATTTTCTTTTTTTAAAAAAATGCAGTGGTTATTGATTGAATCTATAAATAGTTTTCTGCTGGGAGAGTTACTAATGCTTTTTTTTTGTTTAGGCTAAGTATGGGAGACAAAAAAATGTGAGGGCTGTAATATTTGAAAAAACTGTAGGAAATAATTTCAGAAGATAAAGACTTGTCATCTAAAAATAATAAACTGCATTTGTCAACTAACCTTGAGAAAACAACAGCACCTGGTAATTCTACAGGGGGAAAAACAGTGCAGTTATTTTACCATATAGCAGCTCTTAGTAATTGTGGGTCTGAAAAGACTTAAATGATTGATATTGTTCTCATAAATTGAATGCTGTACTTTTAAAAAGTCCATTGATTGGATATATACTTAAAAATTATGCTATAGTTTCAGTGAAATGAATGGCACTTAATTATAATAAACTTGTTCTGATCTGCAGAATGAACATAATTCATTCTGGATCTAGCTGATTCTCAGCCTCAATGTATTTTCACAAAATCAAAATGTAGTGAAAATGCATTGTTTTCAAGTGCCATTTTACAAGTGGTTGAAACATTCACTACCTTTAGAAATTGACTATAATTTTACTGTGATTTTGTACTTTAGGGATTCAGAGTTTCTGCAAGGACTTACTTGAAGTTGCTGATGTTCTGGAAAAAGCAACTGAGTCTGTTCCCAAAGAAGAACTAAAGGATGAAAACCCTCATCTGAAAAATCTTTATGAAGGTCTTGCCATGACTGAACTTCAAATACAGAAAGTGTTCAAAAAACATGGATTGGTGAAATTGAATCCTCTTGAAGCCAAATTTGATCCTTATGAACATGAAGCATTATTTCATGTCCCCATGGAAGGGAAAGAGCCGGGCACTGTTGCTTTAGTATCAAAGGTTGGCTATAAATTGCACAGCCGTACTTTAAGACCTGCATTGGTAGGTGTTGTGAAAGAACAATAGCAGTATAGTTTTAAACTGAAAGAGTAACATCACCTAAATATTAGATTTCTTAATAATGCCCCACTAAATATAGGGATGATTCACAGAGGAAAATAATGGATGGATAATAATGCATATAAAGCAATATGAAAATGTTTTTAAATGAATGCATATAATGTGGAGATAATACAAACTAATAATATAAATTATGTCAAATTATAGTACCTCTTCATTAATGCGAGGCCTCAAGGGCAATCTGCATAGTAACTGGACAACAAGAAGAATGCCATATTGGTTAGGTCCAAATGTAATATTTTGAATTGTTGGTATTACATTGTTTATGCTTCTACACAAGCCTTATCCTAAAGCTGAGATGGAGCTACGATGGAACAAAGAAGGTGGCAAAGATACACATACACAACCGATAACGGCACCATCCAATGTGCAGTGAGGCCACTGGAAACCATTCCTTGTTGATGCTACTTAGCATCTAATAAACGCTTTAATTCATATAAAGATGTCTTAGGATAACTCTTAAGGCAATATGTAATTAGTATAAATATTGTTAATTATTTTCTGCTTAATTTCAATTGTGGGTTGTCTTACATCACTAAGAATAGTGATTATATTGGAAATGTTAAATGAGCAGGAGATATAGATGATTATGGCATGCAGTTAAACATGAATGCCCTTGAAGATCAACTCTTGCTTGGAAGGATCTATTTGCTTACAGGATTTCACTCCTTTCTCTAGCAGCACAGCAATTTGTCTCTGTTCTTTCCTTTGTCCAGTTCTTGCTTTCCTCCTCATTTCAATCTTGTTCCCGTTTTATTCCCAATGCAGTTGATATTTCCCAATGAAGTTACTATGTCCCATCTCTTTATTTTTCCTGAAGACTGGGAAAATGGGGGTATACACATTTCTTTGTACAAATGGTCTGTATATATGACGTATTTGGTGTACACAGAGGGGGATGAGTTTTTAACTGTAGTGTCTTATTAACAGGCAGTTAATTTTGATTAATAGTTATTAATACTTTGTCTTGATTTTGCCCTTTTGGGATAAGGGGTAAAGTTTGTTACTATAGATATTTTGTTAATATAAAACAGAAATGAGAGATTACTTGTGATAAAAATCACACAAAATGAGATTTCATCAAGCTGAAGAAAGGTACTGCTTCAAGTCTTTGTACTTCTGTTACTTCATTAATAAGTCTAAATAGAACTGTAATAGATTGATGACTTTCATATACATGGGTGTATGCAGTTTTTCCTTGGCCAACAGATCCCATCATACAATGCAAGCACTAGAAAATTACAACATATGAACTTTAATTTTAAAAATGTTTAGTTATATTGTTTTGTGATATCTCCCATCTTAGGAGATTCTTTTTTTAGTAAAATGTGTCTGCATGTATGATGTTACCGGCCCCCACGTATGCAATAAGAAACTACTTATGGCAGATACATAAGGTTTGCAGAATGATATAGTCAGATCTATTACTATTTGACTGGAAGTATATCTTAATATTATTATTCTCCTGTGTAATATATCAAGATGTGTTAGCAGAAAAACTGTTCCATTGCCTAAGTAGAAATTACTGTCACATTATACAGTTGCATGCAAAAGTTAATGCATGCCTAATCAAATTGTATATTCCAATGAAATATAAATGAACAAAAGTTGAAGTCTGAATGTATCCTTACTATGCATAATATTGGGACACCCTTTCAGATGTCAGATATTTCAGTAACACTGTTCAAAACATGCACCCAAATAAACCATGAAATTCTTGTGGGAAACAAGTATGATTTTGGAATGGCCTTCACTGTTCTCAGATTTGAGCTAAATATGCGTTGCATGCAGGGGACCCTAAATATTTCCAAGCTTAAAGGCTTGTGTAAGGAAGAATGAGGGGAAAAAAATCCTGGAAGCTATTAGTTCTAGTAAAGGTACTAGAAATTCTGACTGAAAGGGTATCAAAGTGGTGTATTTGCCATATTCACTTTTTTAAAAAAAATTAAAGAGCTGTAGAAATGTATAGTATGCATTCAGATTTGCAGAAAGATGCTGTGTTTAACTTGTACAGTGTAATGGTTTTGTTGGCTTCTGTTTGAGTTCACAGAAGCACACAATTTGTTCTGAACCTCTGCATGCAACTGCATAGTGATTCTGATTTCTAAGCTTGAGAACACAAGAAACTTTAATGTTGTAATTCAAAGCACATTTACGAGTAACTAGGTTTCCCTAACAAATGAAACATTTATTTTTCTGCTGCACGTGTAGTAAGTTAAACTATTTATTTAAGGGCCCGAAAGATTGTTTATGAACAAGCTCAACAAAAAGCTATCAAAATCTCCAGCAAAGTGAATTGATTAGAAATACTGTTCTAGTAATGGACATTTTACCAGAATCTTGCCTTTATATAGCTCAGATTGTTCATACCCAAAAATAATAAGGGTAACATGGGAAGCACAGCTATTATAAAGGCCAGTAAGAAACTTGCAGCTACAGTGGTGGTAAAAGTAACAGGTAAGGAAATACAATCCTTTTAAGACAACAATCCATGCCTTGTGTTAATTGCTACATTGCTAAAATATTGTGAGGCACACACAGCATCATAAATTAATCACACTTGTACTGCGTGCTCACCTATTATATCCACGTAGCCTGGTAGTATGTGTGTTTCCCATTTTGGGATTTTTGCCCAAGATCGGGAAAGTGTTTAAACTCTATATGAGAAATACAAACCAGAACAGATATGGGTAGGTTAGTCACAAGCTGTGCACAGTTGCTTAATCTTATGTCAGTATATTCCAATTTTCAAATATATCATTCCCATTTTCCCAGTTGGTACTTATATTTAAATAAAACCACATGCAGATTCCTTTCGGTTTTCAAATTGTACAAAAGTTGAACATTAGTACATACACCAAAGCAGCTAACCACTATGTTTACAACTAAAATGCCTGTTATTTGCTGAAGGTTTTCTATGATTCTATACAAGCTAGTTAGTGGAGCTAGTCGTCTCATTTTAATCAGGTGGGGTTTGCTAAACCATTCTACACTGCTCAGTGTTGCATTCTCTGCATTCTAGTGGCAATGTAGTAGAATACATTATCTTGTGAAAAAGTAACAAACTCACAATATACATATCCAATATGAAATAGTGATTTGTGTTCAAGTTCATTATCCAAGATTTAGTAGACACATAAGTAGCTCAATCTGATATGGTCTTACTTGATAATATCACTCAATGTAGTGGACATTCTTCCAAGTAAGTGTGTGAAGGATAGCAATCTTAACCAGCATTTTGTCTAAAATTCAAGCTTGTGCAATAGAGGTAGAGTTCAGTAAATACTGTCAGAGTTTCACATCTCACTTCTGATGCACTAGTAAAATGAGCCACTTCACCCATAGTGTGTTCTTTAAAGATGACATGTAAAGTGATTCACATAGTAAGATCTAACATGTACATGATCCATTACAGAAAAATTTAGTTGTTCAGGAGTGAGCTTTTTACCAGATCTTAGATGTTTAAAAGAGCTGGCAACTAGATCAATGGCCAATCATGGTTCCTCTATTCATTCTGGTGCTATTTCAAAGTAGACAAGATTTAAGAAGCATCCCTGGATATCCAACCACTTTCAGTCAAAAAATTCAAAATCCTTTTCTTTAGTATCTTATCCAAGTAACTAGGAAGGCGACTTTTTGAGGGGATGCCCTGCCTTTTTTGGAGATGATCTTTAATAATTATAGTTTTAACAGTCACATAGCGTGCTGGACTCAGATTAATAGAATTACAAAGTACTTTCTCTCGGTCAGATAACAGTTCAAAGCCAGGAAGATTTTCAATTGCAGAGAATTCTCCATCTTTACCTTCCTCCTTTCCTCTTTTAGAAGTACCAATGTTTTTATTTTCTTTCCTTTTCTCTCGTTTGTGTCTAGCTGCTTCATATTCTGCAGACTCTTCCATTTTTGTTATGCCATTTCGGCGATACCGCTGGAGTTCTCTTATTTTTGTTCGAAGTACTTTTTCCTTGTGCAGGTTTTCAAAGAAATCATCAAATTCTTTGCAAGACATAAACTGGTAAAAAGATCTCAGTTTTAATCTCAGTTCCTTTTCTTCTTTTGTAGTTTTACGTTTTGAAGGTTTTTCTTTATCTCTTCTATCCTTCCCTAAAAAAGCAGGAACCAAGTTGTAGTCACGAGCAATGTTCTTTCGACGCTGCCTCTCTTTCAGTTTTCTTACATACATATCCACATGAGCTCTTTTCAATTCTATTTCCACATCATCATCATCATAATTAACTGAAAGGCCACTAATTAGAGTTTCAGCATCTTGATCATACTCAATCTCATAATCATCTCGAAGTGGCATGTATCCAAGCTGCTGCTGTTCAGCCACTGATATATCTAAAGGTGGCAGGGGCATTGTAAGGCTAGGAGAAAGTGGACCACCACTTGGGCAAGTATGATCAGTCACTCTATTTGGAATAATGTCAGGAATGCAGGCTTTTCCAAGATTACCATGGATATACATGCTTACATAGTGTTCCATAACCTCTTGAGGAGTTCGTGATGCTCCAACATGAGTAGCCATATCTTCCTACAATTAAGAAGAAAAACAATAACTTTTTTTGAATAATCTAGTTATAGATACAATTGTAATGTTTGTTACAATCCAACATTTCACATTTTTTAAATACACAGCCAATGAATATGAACTTCAAAGTATTCATGTTTATATATGGTGGCTTAAAATATTTCAATTCACTGAATTCAAACAAAGTTTTAAACTGGAAGAATTTTATGTAAAGCCTTCCCCATAAATTCACTTTTGCTGGAACTTTGTAACCATAATAAATCTTGGGTAAGTTTAAACCATATGGCTATGCAGTGCTTGGAACTGAAAGTGAAAAGGGTACTTTGGAGCATGTGTGGGAAAGCATCTAGTACCTGTCAGCAATATTTAAACATGCTTTCACACAGGATTCTGTTGCAGCTGCAAAGGGACACAACCCAAAGAAGATGCAGCTTTAAGGAAATTCTTGTAAGTACTATATGAATGATCCTGAAACACATTTTCTCCTTCAGCTCTGGAGCACTAAAAGCCCTTTTAAAAATTTCAGAATGAATTGAAATGTTATCAGTAAATCCAATCTTAAAATATAAAAATTTAATTCCATGCTTGTTTAAAATATAAATTTATTAAGTCATTTAGAGAAATGACCCAAGGGGGAGAAAACTCTTCCTGTCCCTACAGTTTCTATAACTAAATTTGCTGTGGAACATTCATTAACCTCCCATTTCTTAGGAGGAAGAAGGAATTGTTTCCCTTCTGGTTCAATTAACAGAGATGATAATGATGAATTAAATTTATATGCTGGGCAGATAATGCCATAAGACAATAAGGCAATGCTATAAGAACTTATATGTAGGATAGAATATAATTAACATGGTAGGTGTTCCTATCATCTACATATTATAAAAATACACTTCAATATAAAGTATTTATAACCAACAAAATATGTTTTGTGTGATGTTCTAAATTCAATTTTTGCATTCTTGAAAAAATTAGTTCCCTTAATTTTAGAATGGGATCACTATAGCAGCGAAAGTACTATATTATATGTTCACTATAAAAAATAACAAAATTTGCCTGAAGATCTCAGGGTCAATTGGATGTTATGGAACCAATTTTTTTTAAAATACCTCAGTCTCAGTTCACTTAAGCTTTTAAAAGCATCCTTTAAATTCGGCTCAGAAATGACCTGTGGTCTTTTACTTAAAAGCTATTTTTATAAATTAATCACATTATTGCCTAGTATATTATACAAACTCAGCTAATATAATAAATTTATGATTCAGGATATGCAGATTCATAAATTGGATTAAAAGAGTAAACTTGGATTTAGTTAACCTAGAAGCAGCATCTGATGTGATGTTAGGTATTCACTGTAGGCCAGGTCAAGAAACAGACAAAGCAGGGATTCCACAAACACTATTTGTTTTCAACATATACTAAAAATCAAGAAAGCCTGTCAAAAACCTAAACTGCCCCTTTTTTAAGCAGGACTATTCTGAGTTTGTTTCTCACATTTTTTTTATTTTCTCTGGTCAAAACAACTTTTACCTAACCCAGTTTCTTCTCAAGGCCAGAATTAAATTCTGGTACAGGTACTCTTGAACCTACACCATAATGGAGTCTCCCATCATGGTTATATGATCTTCTTTGTGGCAGTTAAATGCTGCAATTGTTAAACAAACCAAAGTTTGATGTGGGTGCAGTTTTACCAAAAACAGAAGTACTGGTTTTTGGTAAAACCATTGTTATTCACAGTCATCTAACTGCAGGATATTGCAAACAGTTGTAAATGTAGCCAATGTTGCCAAGCACCCGAAGTTGGATCATGTGATGGGGAGGAGGGGCTGACCATCGAAACTTTTAATCTGTGTTGTCCCAAGATATGTCCACTGTAACTTCAAATGGTCATTAAGTGACTGGTAATTTGAAGACTACCTGTTAGGGTGAATGCACTCAAATGTCATCTCATAAGCATATTTAAAAAGTTATCTGATACAGCATTCTACACCAACTGGTTTCTGAGGGCACATATTATAATACTCCACTTAAAAATTAAAAGTTTAATAATCAATGCATGTGCAATAATTATCAAATTATTTTTTGTAGAATACAGTAAAAAAGCGAAAAATTCCTGCTCACAGACACCACTTGATAGTCTTGAAAACACTAAGTATTTTTTCAACATTTTATTGGCAAACTTTCATTATAATGTATTTTCAAAAGAGTTAAAATACAAGAGAAAAGACAAACACCTTGACATTAGAATGGGTGAGATTCCAACTAATATTCCAACAAACTAGCAAGCGGGAGCCTAGCTTCTAATCCCACTTTAGCCATACAAGCCAGTTGGGTGACCAGTCACTTTCTCTCGGCCCAACTCATCTCACAGGGTTGCTGTTGTGGGAAAAATAGGAGGAGGAAGGTGTGTTAAATATGTTTGCTGCATTGTTTATGAAAAATAATAAAGGTGGGATACAAAATAAAAACAATATTATGAGGCAAGTTGGTTACTTAATCTCAATTCCTTATTTGCACAAAATTTCAAAAGCTCAATCAAAAAAGCAAATACAAACCTAGAATTGGTATGTCGGACCTAAAATTAAGCATCAAACCATGTTAAACCTCTAATCAGTATACACTGCCTTTCCATTAGTTTTGGGCCATTCCAAGTCATACACCCACATTAGTTCATTGTCCTGAATATGATAGGAATGTACCTTTGTCCAGACCAAACCCTTCTCTACATATGCACCATCATAAATATGGTACAGCAAACCTACCTTGAGCAAAATAGGTAATAATAATCCCTAATGAAGCACTATCTTGATGTGATTGTGTGACTTATGTGATCTGAGGAAGATGAGAACTATGCCAAAGGTTCAACCATGCTTGATAGGTCTCATCAGAAGAGCAAAACAAAGTGTCTTTTCCATTAACAATACGAGGAGATGTAATTTACAGAAACCTATAACAAATCAGTTGCCCAAATCAACAAGGACCATACTACGTACTGAAGTTCCTTGGTATCTGATGAAAAATGGCTACAAGATTCAGGACTGTTGGATGAGCAACTGGGGCCAGCAGCTACAGGATTACTGGAAGAAAATTTGTTTACCCATCAATAATGATCTGCTATTACAAATCAAGTCCAATAAGAAGAGGCTATCTGAAAAGAATGCACCAGTTCTGGAAAGAACATTGAGGAAAAGAAATAAGAGGTTAGTAAATCGACATTGATTTATAATAAGAAATAAAGTATTCACAGAAACAATTGGAAGAATCGCAAAGGTCTACCCAGGATAAACAAATCAAAGCATTGCCAGAAGTAGCTCAGACTTTAGAGGCAAACCAGAGAGAATCAGAAACAAAAATTGCTAACGTAGCCTCTGAATCATTTTCATTCACAAACCAGGCACCCTCTCTTCAGCCATTTTAGAAAGAAAACTCTCTAACTGAAAAAGAATAAGAATTGAAACAATAACCAAGAGGATCACACAGATAGACTATAAACAAGCACATGACAAATAGCAACAATGGTGCGTTGGAATATCTGCAAGAAATACCATTTCTCAGCAAGCAAGAACTGGAGGGACAATAAAAAAGACAAAATAGAAAATGAAAAAGTTAAAGTGCTCTGTAACTTTAGAATTCAAACATACAAGCACCCGAGACTTAACAACTGTTGATAAGAAAGTAAAAGGTCTGAATAGTAGACATGACAGTACCTGGGACAGCAGAATAGAAGAGAAAGATCTGGAGAAAATCAGAAAACACAAAGACCTGTAAATTGAAGAACAGCTATGACACACAAAAAGATAGTACTAATAGTACTAGCACCTTGGGTGCAATCCCAAAACATCTGAAGCACCACTTTAAACACCATCAGCATTGACAAAATCACCATCAGTCAATTGAAAAAGGCAGCTTTATTTGGAATAGCTTACATCCAGCAATGCTACCTTTAATATCATAAAACATCATCTCCCTGTCCCAGGTCTAATGAACCATAATAGTAAAATATACCCCAGATTGTTTTAGGTCACCTGAATTCATACCAGAGACACAGTTCTAGATGATCTATGATGCAATCTTATTTGAGCAGTCTAAAGACTGACAAATGCAATGAAAGACTGAAATTCTCATAAACATCTATTACATGCATGGCGACAGAACACTGTATTTTGGTGTAAAATGTTCAGCTTTACATGGTTCAATTTCTGAATCATCTCATCATTCAGTATATTTATACAGACCTCAAAAATTTAAAAATATTCTGACAGTCAAGATTTTCTTAATTTCAAATCTCAAGCTACATAAATTTTAATTTTATTACAACTTCCAGTTATACACATCTTAGCACAATTTTTATTTCTAAGTATTTCTTAGCATTTTTCCAATACATTTTTTCTAATTTCATTCCTTCATGGAAATATGTGTTACTGAATAATAAGTCATTCCATTTTATCCTTTATACTAATCACTGTAAAAGTAATCTTATTTTTCAATTGTCCTTTACACTTCTGCACAGTACAGAGACCAAGTCTATTTATGCCATCAAAAGCCTATAGCAATATAATTGATGTCAGTTTATTATTTCTGTCATTTCCCTGTACTTTGGGGTGCAGCATCCTGGTTGTTTACGTACTTTTTTATTTACCAGTTCCACCAATTTTATTCAAAATTGGAATGATGTACCTCTATTGAGTGTACCAGGAACAAACAGGTAAAGTTTGAACTGAACAAATACATTCCCTTTATATCAAGGCCTTTCTTTGGCATATGGTTGTATGATTTGGGATGGCTATATATGCTTTTGGACATAGATGACTGATTACTTAGTGATTTCTGCTTACATTGAGCAAAACAGGTGTCATGCACACAGCTTTGGGCCATACAAGATACATTCCATCAGTTTTCAGAGTAGGTGGCTCAGGATGCTTGTATTATTTTGGGTTGTCCAAATGTGAGATGTAACCTTTTGAATATGTAGATCATTCACCATATTTTTGTTTGTACAAAACAATTGTTTTATTATACTGGATAACTTAGAAGGCAGTGTGTTTGAGTATAGAGATATTGTACAGATAAATTTAGGTTAATATTAAGTTCAACAATATATAAAGTTTGGGCTTGGTTTCACCATATTACTTGATCGGAGTTTTGAATATTAAATAAGAATGAAAGGGAATAAAAAATAAAGAAAGGGAATAAGTAACCCCTTCAGCTTTGCCCAATATTGTCAGCCATTCTTTTCCCTTTAGATGAACGAGGGCCCAGCTCCATGAACAACAATCGTCCTATTAAACATGAGAATTGAGGAAGCGCTACGGGAAGAGGAGAATTTCCCCGCCCCGGAAGGAGGGGACCGGCTGACAAACCGGCATGGAACTTCTCACCCAGTTGCCGAAACCGAACTGCTCGATAGCGTCCAGTAGGAGTTGTTCCTCACGGCTGCTCCAGCCACCCTCGGCCTCGGCACCCCAGAGCGTGAAACGCCCACCATCTACCAGCTGGTAGCCGTGCCAGCGCCTATGCGGGCCAATCTCGGCGCCCGCGGAGAAGCATTCGGGGCAAAGCTCGATGTCGGTACATTCGGTGCAACGAAAACGGAGCGAGCTGACCTCAGCCAAGCAGTACACGCAATACTTTTTCCCCAGCTCCGCCATCTTGCTTCCCCCCCTCAAAGGCAAGAAGAGCAGCGCGCGTTTGACGTCCAAGTTTGCGACGGAGAGCGACTCCCGCCCACCAACCAAGGCAGAACTTAGTGGGCACGTCCCAAGAAAAATAGCCAATCAGCTTCGAAATTTCTTCCGCTCTTCCTCGCGCAACCTCCAATCAAGCTGCTTCTCTTATTTTTTCCCCGTCGGTTGACAACAGGGATTTCTGTCGCCCGAGGACGGAGCAAAGTGGATTGTCTACGGAGAGACGCGAGCGGATCGGCCGCTGGGTGCCATGGAGGAAATACTGGAGGAGGAGGAGGAGGAGGCCGCCTGGGCGAGCGCCTTCGGCCTCGGGGACGCCGTCGTCCCGATTGCCCCGGGGCCACAGGAGTTGGCCGCGGATGCTGAGACAGTAGATGCCGTGAAGAGGCCTCCCGCTGAAGAGTCCCCGACGCCGGCTGAGGAAGGAGCAGGAGTGGCGGCGGTCGAGCGGGAGGAGCCAGTGTCAGAAGGAGCGGACGCGGAGGCTCCGGCGGAGGAGCAACCGGAGCACGCGGTCTCGGGCGGAGCTCCGAGAGAAGCTGAGGCCCCGCGGGATGCGGAAGAGGGTACTCAGTCGGCGACTCCTGCTCAGGGGGAAGCGACGGAGGAGAGCGCGGCGCGGGAGGTGGCCTCCCAGTCGTCGTTGCTCGGCAACCTGCCCACCAGCGCCCGCTTCGCCGAGGGCGAGCTGGTGGAGCCGCCTCCGTTGCTGGTGGGCGTGGACCTGGGCCGCAGGCTCAGCCTCAGCCTCTGGGAGTTGGAGCAGCGGCACTTAAGCAGCCGGACCTTGGTGGTGGGCGGCAGCTCGGAGTCCGACGTGGGCGAGGCGGAGCAGGAGACGGAGGAGCAGATCGAGCAGCGCGCGGTCGACGAGCGGCAGCAGCGGGCCGAGCTGGCGGAGCAGTATCGGCAGCTGCTGGCCGAGCGAGCCCGCCTCCGCCCCTACAGCACGAAACTGCAGGGCCGACTGGCCGAGCTCCTGAACAAGGCCAAGGGCAAGGAGCGCGTCCGGGAAGGGTTGGAGCAGCGCGTCTCGGACCGGGAGCAGCGCTACAGCTGCTACCTGGCCACGTTAGCGGAGCTGCGGAAGCAGCAGGCGGGGGAGACGGCCTGGTACGAGAAGGAGATCGAGGTTCTCCAGCGGTCCTGCGATCAGAAACTCGCCAAGGTGGAGGCTGAATGGAAGACCTACCAGGCAGTCAAGAAGGAGGTCGCAGTGTATACCATGGGGCGGCGGCTGGGAGGTAAACAGGCTGCTGTCAAAGAGGTGGACAAGATCCAAGCTAAAGAGCAAAACAAGGAAAAGGAAATGACAGAGGTGAGCCTTAGGCAGAGGTGTCAAATGCCCGATCTAGGCAGCCTGCTGTTGTAATAATTGCATGCATTAATTTTAAGATGCGCTGGTGTCTTTGTCTCTGTTTCAGTTGAAGGGATCTTTTGGACTTACACTGAACAGGCATATATTATCTCATATAGGTAAGACCTCTTAAGGGCACCAGTTTCTGACTAGGAGGAATTGAAACTCATTGAAATGTCATTCTTAGAAAAAGCAAAGTTAATCGAAACAAACGCGTTTCTTGGATCCTGCACTGTTATGCCCAGCCTTGCAAATAAGCCCTTAAAATTCCTAACTTGTAAAGCAAGTAAACTTTTATTATGGTAGAAATTAGAATCTTTAACTGCAGATACATATCCTGGATTCGTACTTGTGCTACAGCATCAGGATGATTAGGAATAATTAGTTCTCATTTAGTTTATGAGAACTAAATTTTTCTAGTTTTTATCAGGATTAACCTGAATTTTTCAGTGAAAGAATTACCTGTCTAAATTAAGTTTCAGTTTATTCTTCTATATTCAGTTTTTCACTGGCTTAGGTGCTGAAAGAGCAGTAAGGGGAGGATAAACACTCAAACTGAAGAGTTATACTGGGTGTTAACAAGTCTATTATTCTGTTCTCATGGTAGTCAAGAATGCAATGGTCAAGGACTGCATCACCAAATTTTTGAAAGTCCAAGTAAATACAGTAGTGTCTGTTGGATCCTCCCAGGATTCATACTTGTCTGTACAACATCTGCTTGTATATCAGAAGTAGGACACCATTGGGCAACCAGAGGTCATATTTTGAGATTAAGGCCACAATAGACATAAGGAAAGTGTCAAGGAGACATCTCAGTTCTTTTTATTTTATATCCCTTTCTTGAAGATATCAATTAAAGCTATTGTTTCTGTTCTATGTTTTCTGCAGTATATTTTAGAAATTATTTAGCTTCTCTGCAATTTCTTTTTATTTCCTTATTGTACAGTTGCCTTCCCGAGTTGCTGAGTAGTGCCTCTTGAAGTTGTGACATCACTGGTTTGCTGAAACAGATGTATTAGTTATTAATTGCTTTTTGAGCCTGTTTTAATGTTCTTTCTATAGTATTCAATTTTTTATAGGCTGCTGTCTATGATTACCTATTTACATGACCTCCATTGTATTCTAGTTTTAAGCCATCAGTCACTGGTATAGATGACTTACTGTGTATGTTTGCTAGAAAGAAACTATCTCAGAAAATATCTGAACAAGCTATTAAAGCACCCAGTTACAAAATCAGAAAGAACATTGATTCACAAAGTTCATGCCCTTGATTTGGTATATTCTAAAATTCAGCGTATAGGAAATAACATAAAGATGAGCTTGGATTCTTAAATATTTCAGTAGTTGCAAATAGATGTGGTGATCCATATACTGGATGGTGCTCAAGATGGCAAACAATACCATTCAAAGATGCCATAGTATGCAATATACCATCCAACACCAACAATAACTCACTCACATGACAGAGGCTTTGATATCCAAAAATTAGAGCAGCCATAAGGAAAGTCCTCTCTATATTCTCATCAGTGTGCTTCTGGTAGTGGCAGGTTGCAAATAAGGCTCTGGGCATCCAGATACAAAGCTAAATCCAGGAGCACTCCCTAAAAATATGTAATACTATAATGAATAGTATGATTGCTCTTTTGGAAATAGAGTTTTGCTGGCTATCGTATCAGAACTGTGTTTCACAACTGGTCTTAGGGAAAAAGTTATCTATGAAGGCCAGTTCTGTTCAACTCATTTGGACAATACATTTGGGATGCAAGGCTAAAATCTGGGGCAAGTTCTATTAAAGACTAATAGACTTACCTGTGATTGTGTTAATGAAAGCTAGGCTTCAAATCCCATGCTTTTTTAGGAGTAAGGCAGTGGGTTTATCTGAAACTGTGGAGAGAATTGCCCAGTAACTTATCAGAGATCAGAAAGATTTTTCTCTTTAATTGACTGTAGAAATCTTTGCAAACCACTCCTAAAGATTCTTTAGAACTATTATCCACATCTCTAATCTAGAGAATGGCTAATGAAAGGATGTATTTTCATGGCATGCCAAACAGTATTTCAAATTGGTATTGTTTCAACATAAAACTATTATTTAGTGGTATCATTAGACCCAGTTTTTATCATTTTAGGTTCGTCTTGAAAATATAAAACTAAAACACAGGATCCAAAAACTTGATGCAAGTCTAAAAGCTCAAGAAGAACTGGCAGAAGGCCTACACTTAATAGACTTTGAGCAGCTGAAGATAGAAAACCAGACCTACAATGAGAAGATTGAAGAGCGTAATGAAGAACTTTTGAAACTCCGGAAAAAAGTCACCAATACAGTGCAAGTCCTGTCTCAAGTAAAAGAAAAACTGCAATTTGTGGAAGCAGAGAATTATAGCCAGAAGGCTCAGCTAATGGCATTGGACAGTCTAGTAGTCCAACACAGAGATATATTAACAAAAACAAAGCAGGCTCGTGATAAACTGAGAATACACAATCAGAGGCTTCAGCAGAAATGTGGTTTACTTGGAAATAAGTTGTTATTGAGGGACTTTGAGGAGAAAGTCGATGCTGCTGAGATACTGGAAAAGAAACTGGAAACACTAAAACGACATCATGCTGGACTATCCCTTACCTGCAACGGAATCAAGAAGAAAATCAAAGGGGCAAAATCTTTTCTGCCATTCTGATGTCTTTAATGGTAAAAAGGACAAAATGATGTATGGAAAAATATCAAATAAAATATACTTGATTGTGCCTTTATATTCCAGCAATGTGTGTATTGCCAGGAGACAGTTGTGCCTCAAAATTAAAATTTCTGTTTGAAGAGCAGAAAGATAGGGTGTTACTTTAATAACAGTAAATTCATAAATACTCATTAGTTTATAAAGGTAAATGTTTCCCCTGCCAATCATGGTTGGCTCTAGCAATGGGCTGCTCATCTCCAATTCACAGCTGAGGGAGCCAGCGTTGTCTGAAGATGTTTCTGTGGTTATGTAGCTGGTGTGACATATATCACCAAATTATTTTTTCCTGTTTTTAAGAGGAATTGTGTGTGTTTTTAAAGAAATCTGTAACTTTATGTAGCTTTTCTCATCAAATTTGCTATATAGTTTTAGCCAACCTATTTTGTCTCAGTCTTTCAACATCAGTAGAATTGAAAAAAAATTCTATAGGATTGGTGTGAATATTCACAGTGTGGTTAAATAAGTCCAAATCAAAAAGCAAGAGCTTCATTTATTTATTGCTTCTATGTGAACTGGGCTTAGAAGAGTTTATGTGTAGCAACTGGAAGATATGACTAAATACAAGTAAGGGATAATATTTGCATGTTAGATATTGAAATACTCATAGCATATTGCTCAGTATGATAGTAAGTACTATTAGTTCTGTTAACAAAACCCAGAATATGGTGGTCCCTCCACATTATTTTTAAGAAGGGGCTTTGTGTTACAAATACTGGATTTTTGTGCTCCTACCCATTGTTATATATCAACATATTTAGTCAGATTCTTAGTGATTCTCGACCTATTTCTTTTTGTGTGCTACAGATCCTCAGGTCTTGGATTTTTTCAACTTTTCTTTTCTTAAACTTTTTTTCTATTAGTTTGTATTAGCTTTATCTTCTTGTTTAGATAATTTTCTATTAGTTTGTATTAGCTTTATCTTCTTGTTTTAATAACACTGTATGATGTTATTAAAATATTTAATAACATCATACAGTGGAACATAAAAAGTCTACACACCTGTTAAAATGCCAGGGTTTTGAGTTGTAAAAAAATTCAAGCAAACTATTTCAGAAGA
>JANHZU010000985.1:186205-199673 GCA_032468055.1 Acrochordus granulatus
TGCCCACCTTAAATAAATAACTCTGGGCAGCTAACAAGCAATACACAAAGGAAAAAATATGATAAAACTCCTGCAAACAAAATAAAAAAAATGATACAATAATTGAGGTACTACAGCACCAGAATATATATAGAGGGCTCCATTAGCATCTTGGCCCTAATGCTTGGGGGGAAATCCAGTTTTTCCTGGCCTTCTGAAAGGCCAAGAGGAACAAGGCCCTCTAGTCTCAAGAGAAAGATATTCCCATGACAGAGAAGGCATTTTTCCTGGGGCCCCCTAGATGACATTGTTTCATGAGTGCATGTTAATTGGCCAACTTACGTATATCTCTTTCTTGTTCAGTCAGCCAGCCCAGGATTAGATTTGTGGATTTCCACTTAGTACCTCTCCTTCATCCTAGAAAAGACAGTGCTGCAGGAGGTATAGTTCTGTTGCTTCTCTTGCAGTAGACAGTTGCTCTTGTTATTATGGGAGAAGTGACCTACAAACTTCCTGTGTTTATTTATCAGGCACATCCTTTACACAGAGTGAAGTTTGTGAGCAATGCAGCTGATGTCACAAATCCAGCCTCAAATCCTGCTCAGCATATTTCTGCCCTGATTGCTGAACATATACTGTAACTGAGTGAACTGCCCAGTCATCGACCATCTGGTTGGTGGACATCTTGATTTCTCTTGCTGTTTCAGACTAGTCCATAACCTTCATATGAAGGATGTTCATCTATATCCATCCTTCATGTTCAAAACACTGCTGTTTTATTATTCTTGTCCTTTGAGATGAACTGTGCTGCATTCTGGCTGCTCTGAATATCAGAAATTAAGTGTGCTATTTGCTTTGGTGCTTTCTGCAGCTAAGTCATCAATGTTTTTCCTGGCTGCCTATTACAGAGAGGACACTACTGAGGGAACAAAGATGCTGCGTGATGGCACAGAATAGTCTGGATCAGAAAGAACTCAACAGATTCTACTATTCATCTAAAGTAGTATCTTTCTTTGAGGAATGGGAAGCTGAGAAGAGGGCTGCACACATTTTCTCTGTTCTGCTGGATTCTTGCTCTAGCACCTGATTGCTCTGCCTATCACTAGCAAAGCAGATTGCTTGTATCACATCTCCAGTACTATAAAGCTCTGCTGCATTCCCCAGCTCAGGGTTATACAGGATGTAAAATGCAGTGGGATTGACTGTAATTTCAAAATAATTCCATATTATGCTGATTTTAGTGCAGATCTTTGTCCTTCCCCTATTCTGAAGCTCCTGTACTAAAGGTGATAGGATACTAGACCTATTGCTGCTGCTCATTGTTGTTCTCCTCCTTTGCTGTTGCAAAGCAATGCAGTCCTTCCAGACCAGGGTTTCTCAACCTTGGCAACTTGAAGATATGTAGACCAACTCTCATGATACCAAGGGAATTCTGGGAAATGACATCCACACATCTTCAAGTTGCCAAGGTTAAAACACTGCTGTAGACATAAGATTGCCAAAAGCAGATTATTTAACTTTATGGTAAGGGAACCCTCTTTCCTTAGCAGGAAAAGGGATGATCTCTTGTGTGTTTTCCTAATCCTCTTCTCCCTGTGGCAGCAACACAAATTGCAAATATTGGGGAAGGAAAAAAGAAAAAAAATAATTAGATTAAAGAGGGAGGAGAGATACTCAGGTTTTACCCATACTATAAAAATTTCTATATCCTATATACTATAAAAAAGGTAAATGCTTCAGGTGACATAATGGAGAAATGGACTCTGCCAAAGCCTTCTTTTGTATTTTTTTTTCAATTTTCCAATCTAGTCTAAAGCTTTAGTGATTTTCTGGTGGTTTCCAATCCAAGCACTAGTCAAGTCTCACCATATAATTACATTTTCAAGATCAAGCAAACTTGGTTAAAAGCTACTATCCATCTCAAACTTCCATACCATAGAAGCTCCCTCCCCCATGTCATGATACTACTGTTATAACTTTACAATTTATCACATGCTAGAGCTCTGCAGATTATTTTCAGTTGGGATAGGGTAGGATATAGCTGTCTGGCTCTCCTTACAGAAATAACAAACTGTCAGATATTACCCTAACCTGCTTGGAAATGTATTTTGCTGAATTGATGCACAGATATATTTTACAGCTCTAGTTTCATGACATTCAAGAAAGGAATGGAAGTACTAACTCAGTCATGGGAATTGATTAAATGAGAGGCAATACATTATAACTATAACCAGAGAAGGTAGAAATATTTTTAGTGGGTTGTATGGGGTTATACTCCTCATGAGAGGCAGAATAGAACAAAAGAATAATTTGTTGTTTCTCATAATGGCCAATAGATACTTACAAATGGAAGATGAAGACACAGCTTTTTCTGCCATTGCTCCCTGCTGCCCTCAATTGGGTGGTAACCCTGAGTTTTCAAGAGCAGCAGCCCTTGAATTGTTTCGTTCTGTCCTCCATGAACTATTTTCATTTTATCACACTTTTAAAGCTGTCCAAATCAGTGACCCCCATGATAATAAATTCCACTGGTGTGAAGAAGATTTTATCTCTTTTAAAACTTCTTACAATCACCTTCTTTGGATGTTCTGGAGTATTGCCCACTGTCTCTATGTCATGACTTTGTAGACCTTAATTTTGTCATTGCCCATAGTTGTGAAGCTTCCTAAATAATTTAGCCTTTTCTCTTAACAGTAATTTTGGTTATCCTCTGTCCTAATTGTAGATGTGCCATAGTTTTTATAATGGCACTACAGTGTCAGCAGTTTTATTTTCAATGCCTTTCTTAATTACTTCTTGCATGGAATTCTATTTTTTTTGCAAACATGGCATGTTGAGTCTTTAATTAAATATTTGCTATGAACTCAAGATATTTTATCTGGGCAGTTATAGATACCTCAGATGACATCAATATTTTAGTGAATTTTAGTGGTTTTGCCCCAATAAATTATCATCCTATGCTTATTTAAATTAAACTGTATTTGCTACTTGGTTGACCATATACCCAGTTAAAAACTTCCTTCTGGAACCCCTCATAATTTTTTTTGGTTTTCAGTACCCTGAATAATTTCACATCAGCTGCAAATTTGGCATGCTCACTGCTTGCAACTAACTCAAGATGTTCATAAGGGCTTAGTAAAGACTCTTGAGAGATTCCACTTTTTACTTCCTTCTATAGAGACAATTATCCAATTATTCCTACTTGCAAAATCTCTGCTAAGTTTCTTCAAGAGCTTTTGACAAGAAACATTTTTCAAAAGCATTTTGCCCAAATATGCATCAACAGGTCATCTCAATCCACACAGCTGCTGACACTCAAAAAACTCAGGTTATTGAGGCAAGATTCGTGGTTGCAGGATTTATACTGATTTTCCCTCAGCAAATTTATTCTTAAATATGCTTATTTTATTCTTTTATTACTATTTTCATCAATTTGCCTAGAACATAAAACTGTTCACCCTATAATTTCCTGGATCTCTCCCTGAACCCTATTTTAAATTGTATTAGCTATCTTTCACATCTGTATTGAACCTGATCTGAGGAATAAGTTTTATTCATTTTACACTAGGAAGGACAGCAATTTCTTATATAATTTTGTTAAGGTCTCTAGATGGATGCCTTTTGTTTTGATAATGTGTGTTACTTTGTAATCTCTCAAAATGTGCCAAAACTTATTTCTGTGCTATTAAATCTGTTTTAGCTTTTCCTGTTCCCTCATTGAGAAGGTCATTGTTGGCTCAGATATCTCTTCTGTGTCTTTTGTACAAGTAAAAGATGCAAAGCCTACAGTTTCTTTACAGTCCGGATATCTTTTGATTGTTTCATACTTTTTTGTCATCTAATAGTCCTTTGCTGATCAATTTTCTACTTCAAATATTTAATATTGCTTGCTTTTTGCAATATGTTTCTCCAGTTCTTAATTTCAACTTACATTTCTTTTCCCAGAGTTTGTGCTCTTTTTTTTGTACTACTCATTAGGACTGGCTTTCCATTCCTGAATGAAACTTTTTAAAATTTTACTAATTTCTGGCTGAAACCTAAGTGCTTGTTTGGAATGAGAAAGCAGTGACAGCATTAGACTAGACTGTGCCTGGATGGCTTCTCTGTTTACAGATCCTAGAGGCCTCCCTGATTTTCAGATGGAACAGTGGAAGAAAAGATGAGAGAATTTGACTGGACATATGTGGGAATCTTTTCTAAGGACTACACTGTGGAAGTAAGTGAGTCTACTGGCAGTCCTTTCTAAGGTTCCCGCTGCTGCTGCTGGGGAAGATTGGGCTGGAGGGCTGATGTGAGGATTTTTCATGGTATGTATTAGGTAAAATTGGTACCTTCATTCAGAATTGAACGCTGTTTGTTGACTTCATTCAGAATTGAACGCTGTTTGTTCAGATCTTGGAGAACTGGCTCCAGCAGAGTCTGATGTGGTTATCTGGGAAGAAGCTGATCCTGTTGGTAACAGGAGTCCATAGACCGGTAAATGCATCCATCTGCATTTTAGATCCATGCTTCTCCTTGACTGGTTTGGGACTCCAAAGTGATGACAGCATGGCTGGGTTCAAGCATTGGTGAATGAATAAACAAATAATAACAAATGTCCTAAGCTGGTGCCTGAGGTATCTAGACATTTAGTTTTTATCATGACCTGAGCATATATAAGTCATTTTAAGGTGAGAGCAGTTGATCCCCATTATAAAACTTTTCCTCATTTTAGTTGCCTTCCTAATTTTATCATCCCATCATCACCCTTAACATTTGATTGCATATATATAAATTTAATTTATATTTACACCAGATATTGCCCTCATAGCGTGGAGGAATTTCAGCTTCCAATAGTTCCTGGAATGTTAGACCTATGTTCTCTCTAATGTAATGAGCAACATCCCCTTCTCTGCCTCATGTTTTTTTCCAAGTTTTTCCAGAAATTATATATCCCATTTATTCTCTCAATTTCACCAGTTATACCCACCATATCTAAGTATCCATTCCCAACTAAGCACCAAACTCCCTCATCATGCTTCAAGAACTTCTAGCATTGGGATAGAAATACCTATGCAGCATGTCATTTTTCAAATGTTGTTAGTCTAAGTCTTTTTCATGATCTCATCTATCCACCACAAACCCACTCTAACACTGCCTCTTTCCTTCCGAGTATTTTCTGAAACATCAATACCCAATAAAGTCTGCAGAATTTCTTATTTACACATATACAATTTAAAATGTCATTTAAAAAGTATGGAGGTTTCTGAAAATGCTATCTTAGCCATTTTTTACTTACTTCATTCTGCTACCAAAAATTTGACTTCCAAAATTGGCTGACCATATTTCCCAGTATGACTTCAACTGAATTATGCTTATTGCTTCCTCGCTGGTATTGTACTGTTCAGTATCTCAGCTAGGCAGTGCATGATGTCTGCAGCCTTCATCAGGCAGGAGAGCATGCATTTCCAAGTCCATCACAAATCCATCCCTCTGTTTTTAATGAGCCCACAGCCACAAGCACTTACAGGCCTGGGAAAGCATCTTCAGTGTGAGAAGATATGGATTCATCTCAAAAGAATCTAGTCACAATCTAGTCCCAATGTTATGTTTTTACCAAGTTTGGAGTTTAGAATTGACAAATGAATCTCTACATTTAACCTATGGAGGAGGGATATCAGTTTGTTCCTCCCCTTCCTCTCTTCCCTCACATAATTCTTCTATTCCTATTTATACTCCTATTTGCTTATTCTATTTGTGAGTTCCCAATTGCCTTCCCTCTTTCAAAAGTGTTGGCTGAGTCTGTTCTCGTGAGGTTCACAGTGTGAATATCCTATTAAATACAGCATTATCATTGCCATTATTAAATGTAATGCCTTTGGCACATTATTAAATTAAATTTAACATTAAATACATATTTAATATTTATTTAATAATATTTTAATACTTATTTAATATTAAACAGTATTAAATAAATTGCTTGGCTACAATTATTCATGTTGTGGTAACCTCCACATTAGCTTAGGGTTGTGCACAAATCTGTACATGAAACATGAAATGTTATTGCCAGTTTAGTAACTCGCTAGTTGGCTCTTAAAATTTATTTCTTAAGGATTCCATTCTGGATATATTTTGATTATTTATAAAATCTTATATCAGGGATCATCAATGTGCAAGGTTATGCCCAATCTTCAGATATATAAGGAAACAACAATCCAGCATTCCCAGGCTGTATGTTCTGACTACATGGAAGCTATCATGTTGGGAAAGGCTGTGTCATATGCCCACTTGGTTTGTTTACACTCCACATTGCACGCAGATGCTTTTAACATATGCACAAAACAGTTAAATACAAGAGTGCTCAAGTGATACTCACTGAATTTAAATAATATACATTTAACTAAAGTTACTCTGCCAGTCATGACCAACTTTAGGGTGCGGTGTTCATCTGTTTCAAAGCCGAAGAGCCAGCGTTCATCCAAGGACACTTCCATGGTCATGTGGCTGGCATGACTAGACGCCAAAGGTGCATGGCCTTTCCCACCAGAGTATCTACTTGCATTTGCATGCTTTCAAACTGCTAGGTTGGCAGGAGCTGTGGCGGACAATAGGAGCTCACTCTGCTGCATGGCAATGCCAGGTCTCGAACTCAGATCGCCGACCTTCCAGCGAGCAAGCTGAGCTCTTAACTGCTTGTGCAACCATTAATGATATTCAGATTTACATCTCCATCCCTGGTGATCCAAGTGTTGCTGTCTTGGTCCTGACTTGGTGTCTGGAGGCTGTACAGGTCTGGATGGGGGACAACAGGCTTTGGTTAAACCCTGGCAAGACTGAGTGTCTTTGGGTGTCTGGTGGTTCTGGTTCTGGGACATTAACATCTCTAACTCTGGATGGGATTGCACTGCCCCAAACAGACTCAGTGCACCATCTGAGTGTTCTCCTGGGCTCTCAATTCCTGCTCAAAGAGCAGGTGGCAATCATGGCTATAAGAGCCTTTGCATAACTTCAGGTTGTGCACCAATTCTGTTGGAGTTCTGTAGGAGTCCCTACGCTCAGTCACTCATGCCGTCATCATCTCTTTGCTGGACTACTGTAATGTGATCTACATGGGGCTACCTTTGAAGAGCATCTGGAGGCTGCAGCTGGTGCAGTATGTGGTGATGCAGATGATTTTAGGGCCCCATTAGAATGGCCCATATAATACCTTTATTGTGCGAGCTTTATTGACTTTGTTTGCTTCCAGATGCAATTCAAGGTGTTGGTTTTGACCTTTAAAGCCCTATAGGGCATGGGACCAGGTTATCTGAGGAATCCTCTCACCCAAATGAGGCTGATCTGCCCCAGCAGATCCAGCAGAAGAGGCCTGCTGCAGATCCTGTCAACCAAGGATTTTTGGCTTGTGAGGTCAAGAAGAAGAGCCTTTTCTGCTGTGGCTCCTGCCCTGTGGAATATCATGTCCCCAGAGGCGAGGTCTGCTCCCACCCTTGTAGCCTTCTGGAAGGCCTTAAGATCTGGCTTTGCCAGCTGGCTTGGGGTCCCAATGGGGGCACATCATCTTGGAGATGGCTGGTGATGGAGTATTGACCTCTTCCCCCATATACATGTTTTTGCTCCTCCCCTCTCTGTTAGGCTGGTTTTTATTTGTATTAATTTGAATGGTTTTAATTGCTTTATTTATATTGTAGTTTCATGTTTTTATTGTAAGCCACCAAGAGTCATTTTTGAGTTCAACGGCATATAAATTTGATAAATAAATAAAATAAAAACTGAAGTTAGATTGTAAAACTGTGGTGTTTCATTTAGTGAGCATTTTGTTTAACAACCAAGTTGCCAGTCCTAATTATGGCTGCTAAACAAGAACTACTTGTGCAAGTACTGTACATCTTCAGCACACTGTGTTAACAAATTTGTGTTCCTCTCAATATATTGCAGAATTATTTTCTTTGTGTAACTATCAGGTGTCCTATCTGTACTATATCTTGAATGTAAACTCTTTTGAGATATGCATGTTCACAAGCATCCATGGCATAAATAGGTTTCTGAAATTACATGCTCATTCTGTTGTGCACCCTTTGCTCTTGTTCTTCTATGCCTGTAAATGGAAGCACAAGTTGCAACAGATTCTTTCTCATGCTTGTCTTCTACCTCCACCCTTGCTACTGAGGCTGTCTGTATCACATTGTTATGCTTGCCTGGTCCAACTGGACAGTATTGTTGGGAAGCGTTTAATAACTGCTACTTCCTTTCAAAGCTGTGATGCCAGATAATGCCAATGGACCTAAAAACGGGGAAGTGTTTGTTACTCATCCTTTTGCACTGCTCCCTGATTCAAAAGCCTGAAAAATCAGTGGGTGGTGAGCAATACACACTTTGTGCTTGACTAACAGCTTCTCTCACCCCAGGAGGTGAAGATAGATCTGGAAAGGTGCCCAGCATATTGCAGCATCTCTGACGTGACTTATCACTTTGCTGCTGGGTAGATTCCACCAGTGCCTGACAGTCCTGAGAGAAGGCACTTGGCATGTGGGAAGACTTGGGCAGTTGCTATGGAGCTTCCCCTCTCCCCCCCATAATCCCTGCTGATATCCCTACCCCTCTCCCATCCATGCCTGCTAAAATATTTCTGACTGCAACATCTGTGCTTCCTCTGGGTCTTTCTCTTGGAATGTGACCCTACTGCAAGATTGTGCTAGAATTCAGGGAAGGAGAAACAACTGAGGAGTATTCAGAGAGCAGTCCTACCCCTAATTCAAAACATGTCCTGCTACAATAGGAGAAAGAGCAGTGAGTGATGTCCTCCCACTCTTAAAATATTAACCATGTTCCAATCATGCAGGGGACTGAGTGTCTACTGAAAGAAACTATAACCTTCTAGAGGCTAGAAATATTCCCTTGAGAACACAGTCTCAAGGGGGAGTCCAGTATTTTATGTTCACTAATTATATGTGATTTTCTGCAGGGAGAACCTTGTCCCTCATACATCAGCTACATCTTCTAGCACAGCAAAGCAGCAAGGAATGGAACAGAATCTGGGGAAGGATTCTTTTGGGTGGTGGTATACTTTGGCCAAAAAGAAAACAATTTTAACAGGTGGGAAGGTGGAAAAGCAAGGCACATGGGGTGCATATGGTCCAAGGAGTCAGTGAGATGAAATAAATTCATTTTATTGGAGGGGCGTATAGCATTCTTTGATACTTCTTTTTGCCAGAGAGAAAGCCACAAGGAGGTTGGGAAATCTTGCACCACAGAGATGTCGTCAGTTGGCAAGCATGCTGCCTTGAAAGAAGTGTTCGAGTTGCCCTCTGAAGAACAGCGCTCTGGCTTGAAATGTTAGCTCTGTTGTCATCCTTTTCTCTGTCTCCAATGAATCAAGGCCTTCATTTATTGAGAGGTGTGTGTCAGCAAATATACATTTGGTAGGTTTGTTAAGTTTTGTCTCTTTTTGTTTCAGTTTTTTTCCTTCATTTGTAATTTTATGTATTCTTTCTATTTAGTTAATTAAAAGAAATATCAGTTCTTCTTCTGAATCACTGGACACATTATTTTGTTTTATGAATGAGGTGTGTTTGCGTTCACAATATACCGAATATATATTTGGTATGAATTCCATCTTGGTATATTTCATTAAAATAAGTTTTTATTTTATTTATGTATTTATTATTTCTATTAGTACAATTACAGGAACCTATCAGAAGTGAAAGGTGAAGGTGACTTTCACAGCTTGGTCACTGGTTATGCAGACTTTGTTAATGCTGTAAAATCCTGTTGGACCAAAAGACATAATACATCAAAAGGAATTTGTGTTTATAATATTTAAAAGATGTCTTGGTTGCATTTCATCTTCTAAAAGTGACTGTCAGTGACTCATTTTGATAAAGAATATGAAATTGACATGTCAAAACACAGGAGTGCTCAGATCTCCTGGAAGTGGCAGCAGCCAGAATCTAGGCTGGGCTGGGAAGGCTCAGCTCCAGTTCTGACAGTGCAAGCAGCCACTCCAGCCAAGCCTTAAGACTCTCTCTGATCAGAAGAGCAGTAATCTTTGAGCACCTCCTAGGGAGGACAGCTTATGAAAAGAAGGGATGACCCAACTTAGAGTAATTCTTTCTCCTTCACTTGAACAATAGAACTCAGGGACTTCCCATGACAGTGAGTAAACTGCAAGTTCAAGAGTGACAGAAATTACTACTACATAGAAGGCAATAATAAATTTGTGGAATCCAGATGTGGTCAAGGTAGCTCTGATCTGGATTTGGAAAGAGGAATAATAATATTCTTTGATGTTATTGGTTGTAACATTTAGGATACGGAAGAGCACTTTTTATTTTTTGCAGTTAGTAACTGCAATACTTTTCTCAAGATGCAAATCTTTTTGTCTCTGGCATGGTTCTAGCCTATACCTGCCAACCAATATGCCCTAAAACCTGGCTAATTTAAGTAAAAAAACAAGAGTTCCTTTACAAGGAGCAGGCCAAGAGATGAGAAATTTATGCAAAGTGATTCACTTTTTTTGCAGTAAAATTAACTTTAGGTCTGAATGTGGCTGTAGGAAGTATAGTCCAACAATCTGAAGAAACACCCA
This sequence comes from Acrochordus granulatus, assembly GCA_032468055.1. Classification (NCBI taxonomy): domain Eukaryota; kingdom Metazoa; phylum Chordata; class Lepidosauria; order Squamata; family Acrochordidae; genus Acrochordus; species Acrochordus granulatus. The sequence goes on from JANHZU010000985.1 coordinate 196,749, forward strand.
TAGATGCTTCTGTGAAAGCAATGACATGTGCTCTTTCAGCCAGTCATGGGTCTTCCTGGTCATCCCTGTTTCTCTTCCCCTTCTCTCACATCTTCATCCTGTTAAAAAGTATGATTTGTGCAAGCTTGTGCAGTCAGGATTGGATGCTTGACATTGTTCTTCTGTGCCACTTAAAGTTTGGCTTCTCACTCTAATTTTGTACTTTCCTCTCAGCCATATGTAGCACCTGACTAAATTCAGGATGTGCTGAGATAAAGTAACTGCTGTTGTCCTGCCCAGACATCAGTTTGGCATGTAAAAGAGAGTTGGAGCTGTGAGCCCCAGTGGCTTTTTGCAGCTGTTCTCTGCAAAAGCATTTTCAATCCCATCAAATAAATTAACAAAATAATCCATCCCTAACTTCTGAGTTCACTGCATATTCTTTTATTTGAATACTTTATTATGAAACTACATTGCATGTAAAACAAGGGAAAAAGCACAACCTTCACTGTTCTTCTGAGTGCTCTATAAAGATTTTCTGGGGAACTGTTCTTTTCACATTCATCTTTACACTCCTCCTGCCCCTTCCATTGAATTTTAAAAGGGGGAAACAGAAAACAATCCATAAATCCCACTAGGCCGTCAAGAATTCGGGAACAACGGTCCATTCTCCCTCCCTTGAGTCTCCACAAATACTTGACACTAGTTTGCAAAACCAATTAAATCTTCAGACTTACTGATATAAATGCTGACAAGGAAGAAAAAGAGGGGCAAATTGTTAATTGTGTTTCACCCCTTCTTGGTAAAAGGCTACTGATCAAAACCATAGAGTGTGTGTTGTTTTGCAAAAAGTGGTAGTGGTGGTGGGTGGGGAAAGACATCCATCATAGTGCTAAAACAACATGGGGAGATGCTTGAGGAAAGACTTGCCAATACTTTGAGCTATACTAATGGCAGAGAAACATAGATAAACAGCTCATCGTTCAGTAAGAGCCAATCAACAGAGTCAGCCATAAAGGTTGCAATAACCATTTCAGGTCAGAGTAGAATTCCAGCCCCTGTATGAGGATTGCACTTTTAAAACACTTATTTATTATAATACCTATGAGTGACAGGTACATTCCCCAAAATTCTCACACACACACACGATCTTGAATCCAAGACAAGAAAACAAGAAGGGTGAATGAAGAAAGGAAACAATGTTTATCAGGTGTGAACTTTTTTCCTTTCATGTTATTTGTTTCTCCTTTTTGTTGCTTGTCAGACTAATTATACAGGTTGCCCTCACTAAATGATTGACCTATTTAGCAATTGTTTAAAGTTATGAGGGCACTGAAAATGACCAGTCCTCCCACTTATAACTGTCGCAGTGTCCCACAGTTTAGCGATGGAGTTGCCAGTCCCCACTAAAAGCAAGGACTACCTGTACAGGCCACACATGTTCCTGCACTATTCCATGGATACCAGTGGGAGAAGATCACGATGGATTATGCCAGGTTTTCCTTGTCTACTTTAGTCTCTTTTTCTCTTCTATCAATTCCTCCCAATATGCCTGTAAGTGTAAGCTGTAAGTTCAGCTGCTCTTACATAGTTTTAATACTACAATCTTTTAATTAAAATATTGGAATTCTATTTTTCCAGCATTTTAGAAGAGCTGCAGTTTTCTACCTCCAGAATACTAACATGAGAAAAACTTACCTCACCTTTGTATAGGATGGGGATATTAACCTTGCTTGAAATTTGCCCTTTCTACTTTTTCAGAACCCCTTGAGGCGACCAGTTGTGCACTCCTCAAAAGACCAGGCATGAAAGCCTATAAGTTGGAGGGGTTAGTCAAGGTTGCTGCTAGTTTATGGATCACTCCGATGCCCAAGAGCAGCCTTATAAAACTTCTGGGTCCCCTACTGGACTAGTGTTAGAATCCTCCAGGCTCCTGGTGCTGGGCCCTAGGTGTGGATCTGGATGGCTCAGGATGCCATGTAATTAATGCTTATGGAGTTCTCATCTGATAGTCATCCAGATTTTTGCAGCTATAGTATGCCTATTCTCCCTCCCTTCATTCCTTCACAAGCAGAGAAGAGGTGGTGAGGGAAAAAGGAAGACAGCAGGTAGCAACAATCAATGGGGATGCCCTTAGTCTTCAAGGGCTCCTCTTCCAGTGCATCTAGACAGCTGTCTACGAAGAAGAGGTGACAACAGCAGCAGCAACAGCAGCAGCAGCAGTTCATTTATCATGTATTCCCTATTTCCTTCCACATCACTCTTATGCTAGTACTCCTGCTGATGCTTCATGCTTGCTCTATCAATCTGGGCTGCATGAATCCAAATGTCCACTAGACGCAATAGCAAAGAGATGCAGAAAACCCTTTCTGCTATCATCTAATGACCACCTGAGCTTTTGCTGAACAACTATGCTAGCCACATTTGGCACACTTTGGTCTGAAGGCATGGGAAGAACCAGGTATGGTCCTCTGGCCAGCCTTCACTATATTTACTTCTATAGCAGAAATTGGTCTGGTATTTAATTATTTTATTGCTGTAGCAAAGCTTGGGATGATCTCAAATTTCTTAACTCTGCCATGTGGTTATATTCTGAATAGAATAGCCACAATACTTCAGATGCCTGGAGGAATTAGCAAAATACCTCATGAGTGGGTGCATTTCTATAAAAGGCATGTATATTCAGCCCTGAGAGTAATAGATAGACAAAGGAAGGCCTTCTGATGGTCACTAACTTAGTCATCTCCAAATGTATTCTGAACACCTTCCTCAAGTCTCTCAATTACCCTGTAACATATTTAAGGAAAATGTAACATTAGATTTACTCTAAGGAATACTATATTTCTAAAAACTGGAATTTCTTAAAAGTATCTTATACAGTGGTGCCTCACAAGATGAGATTAATCTGTTCCGGAAGAACGCTCTTAACGCAAAATGCTAGTAAAG
>JANHZU010000990.1:80327-92831 GCA_032468055.1 Acrochordus granulatus
GTATCAATGATTAACACACAATATAAAGCAGAAATAGAACAAACTAACCAGCACTTATGGATTTGCTTTGAGGCTGCTGCTAGATCCACTGCTGTCCGCCGCCCCCTGCTGGCTCAGAGGATCCGCTGCCACCTCTGCTGAGGCAAAACTGCCTTTTTCCTCAGCAACGCCTTTCCGGGGGTCTTTCGTGGGTGTTTTGGAAATGTTTCTTGCCTCCACACTATGAGGGGAGAAGAGGTGGGCAGCAGGGGTTGGGATGGTGCTGGGTGATGAGGGTTTGTGTGTTTTTGTGTGCGTGTGCTTTGAGAACAGTCCCAGCTGGCGCAAGGGAGATGAGAGGGAGCAGAAGAGGGGAGGGACTGTCTGGAGAGAGAATCTGGAGTCTGAAATCTCGGGAATTCCATCTCTTGAACGCCTTTCACTTAATTTACACTGTTTATGCAGCGAGAGAGGAGAACCGTCGGCTCCGTTGTGAGATTTCCCATGCAAGCTCATTGCGTGGTGCTTGTCTTGCAAAAATATCATGAACCAGGGTGCTCGCTATCCGAAGTTCCACTTTATAAGCAAGTCAAAGAGATTTAAAAAAATTTCAAGCATATCCCTTCTCATTTACTCATATGTATTGGTAGCTGACATTCTAAAGCCATTATCACATTCAGTGCTATCATTGCCATTCAGGTAAAAAGGTAAAAGGTTCCCCTGCCAATCATGGCCAACTCTAAGGGAGGTGCTTATCTTCGTTTCATTGGTGAAAAGTCAGCATGTCTGAAGCTGCTTGCATGGTCATGTGGCCTATATACCAAGGTACACAGAATACTATTAGCTTCCCATCGGAGGTGGTACCTATTTATCTATTTGCATTTTTACATATTTTTGAACTGCTTAAGTTGGCAGGAGCTGGAGCAAATAATGGGTGCTCATCCTGCTACATGGTGCTTGGTCTCCAACTTGGGCTGCTGACTTTCTGCCTGACACACCTAGCATCTTAACCGCTTGGCCACTGCACCCTCTTAGTATCCCAATACTGTCAGTCAATAAATACTGGCAGGAATGCAATCCATATGGACGAGCTAGGTTGCAGTAATTTATGTATCACTAATGTCCCTTTAGTGTCCTATTAGATAATGACAATATTTAGACATTTTGCTTTAGGAATGGAGATAGGCATATTTGAAACCCTTCTGGTTCAATCATTCTTCAAACAAGGTGTGAGTCCTTATTTTCCTGCAGTGCTTATTCTACCAAAACATAGATTTTTTAGATAGACATTTGAATTGATCAATCTGAAGGCTGTACTTCCAGTTACAGCTAGCTTTTGTTTAATGAGGTCAGCAATTTGAGCACTTTAATTGGAGGGCATTAGAATGTTATTTGGGAGAGCAAATTTGTTTGTGACCCCATGCTCCCCAATCGCTATCACAAAAACAGCTTTTGAAACCAATATAGAAGCTGAATAACTTTCAGAGCTAAACATTTTATCCTGTTTTAGACCGATTTGGGAATAATATGTGTGAATGAAATGGAGTTCAGAATGCTTTGAGACTTCTCAAGGGTATTTGATGAATCTAATTTTAATTTAAAAGGACTAATAGATTATTGATCTAAGTGGGAACACTCTGCTGCAATCGATTCTTGGAGCACTTTGTGCCTATCTTAAATAGAACAAAAATTACTAGGAGAATATTGCACTCTGGTCTTTCTTTCATAAGGAAGTGTAATTCAAAGCTTGGACTTGCACTCAAACATTTATGTTTGAATTGGTTAGTTAGATATTGATTGGTTAGATATTGATAAATATCACTTTTTGGTTTAGAATGTGCCTCATAATTTTCCTGTTCTCCTACTAATAAATGTTATTCACTAAAGATAAGATAGTATTTTTACATCTCCACTGAAAATAATAAGAAAAAAATGGATGATAATTACTTTTATAGGTAATTCAATTTCATATTATGCTTTCCTTATTTATTAAAATCTGAGCTGTCTAAATTTAACTAGTTTAAGAATTTCTGAACTGTCCAGAATAAATGTTAGGAATTGTAGAATGCATGTATCTGCAGATACAATTCCATAAAATTACCCTAAACACTTAAATTTCCATTTTCTATGAAATTGGGAACACCTTGCTATATGAATAGAAGATCTCCTGATCTTAACAGTGCCTGCAGTCAATTAAAATTAATTGAAATGGCCATGTTACCACTTCTGTTTTGCTACTCAGTTAATGCTTGTGGTCATTTGAATTGTTCCTTGGACATAAGGAACTGGATTGTTTATTTTGTTTTGATTGTTTGATTCCATTTGCTGCAAATATGTCATCATAAAGGATAAAGAAATAAGAGTTTACTGTCTGCTAAAACAGTGTTTTAGAAAAGAAAACTTAAATATAGAAAAACTTCTTTCAAATTCTCTGGTTTGATCTCCTAAGATTCATATACCAGCAATAAATGAAATATGAGGGTTGATTCATCCTTTTATATTATTTTCTTATTTTGACACCATTGCTTTTTTCATTCCTGTCCCATTCAACAAGCTGTTAGACATAGAACACAGTGGCTTGAGAACTAAAAATGAAGTAAGTTTGTGTAATACAATGAAATGGATTACCCTTAGCTATTTCAGTACCAAACTTTGTTTTGTACTCCTTATTTTGAATAAATATATGTTTCCTGAAATATTCATAAGAGTAGCAGGTAGTTTCCTAATTTTGTAGGCAAATATTGGACAAATATTAAACCATATTTTTGATTTCTGAAGCCTACATTCATCCCTTCTACCAAGGAGTAGATGGAGTTCCCTGTTATTTAAAGATAGGAAGCAAATAAAAATCAAAATATAACCTCTACAATGTTTTTTCCTCCTTCCATGCTTAAGGCAGCAACAAGAATCATTCCCCAAACCTTTTCAACAACTCAAAAAAGAATCTGAAACTCCAACTGTGCCACATACGTAGTCCATTCCACCAGTTCCTTCTCCTTAGGCACAATATTTCATATTTCCGTGCACTTAAATCTTTGTCCTACCCATTCCTCATATTATGAAATTTGCTTATATTGTTACTAAAATACTACCCATCTTTACTGTAAGGAACAAAAAACTCCAAAACCTTCTGGGATTTAAAAAGTTTATTTTGAAGAATAAGAACCATGGGGCCTATTTTACAGAGAATAGTTAAGAAACATGGAAAATACTCCCTATAGTATATCCGAGTCAATAATTTTTTCCTCTAAAAGTCTGTTCTGAGTTTTTGTAACTTGCCTTTTTTCACTTGCTTTTCTTCTCCACTAATTCAAAGGTTTTCTCATTTCCCCTAATGCCAGACAGAACTAGTTTCTTTGTTTAAGGATGTTTTATTTCATGTCTGAGTTTTATATTCAATGTGATTATATTATTGTATAATGCAGAGGTAAATCGTGCTAGAAGGTATGCTTTAGTTCTCTTTCATATTTATATGATTCTTATTTGGCAAAATAATTCCAGAGAATCTCAAATGTTGCTTTGCTATGAGGTAGGAATTAAAAAAGATATTACATATCTACAGTAATTAAAAAGAGATGGGGCTGTAAAGTCAGTATAGATTATGAAATCTAACATTGTTTTCCTCATGACATAGGATGTGAGAAATAAGAATAATATGGTGGTCTGGTTAATGTATTTATATAGTCGTACCCTGCACCTTATGCTTTGTTTGCAGCATTATTTTTGAATTAATGAAGCTGTTCTGGGATGGATTGGATTAATGATAAATACTTTTTCCTGTATCTTTTAACAGATTAAAAAAACTGATCTATTTAAAGATGCCTTTAAAATGCATGAAAACAGTCCCAAACAGAGATATTTGTTGGGAAAATAATTAAAAATTCATGGTTGACTTAATCCTTTATGAGTATAGAGGCACTCTGTTTTAGCATTTCTTCCCTGTGTTAGGGTTGGTGAAAGAAGTCTTAATGAATATTCCTATGTTCGTGGAAAACTCTTCCAGGATAGCTCCATCTAATTTTTTCTGGCATGCCACAATCCCTGAAAGAGCAGGGATACAACTGGGGGATCCTCTGGAGTTGCACCTCCTCTTTGATCATTACATGGAGGTTGTAGTTAGGAAATCTTTTGCCCAGCTTCAAATGGTACACAAATTGTAGTTTCTGCTACACTTGAAATCATATTGTCATCTATTATTTGGGCTGCTGCAATTTATTCTAGATGGTTGAGGCCCTGAAGGCTATTTGGAAGTTGCAGCTGACCAAACATGTTTTCATAAAAAACTTGTATACTAGAGTATCTTCAGTCTTGCTGCATGGTTGCCAACTGGCTTCTGGTTCCAATTCAAAGTACTATTGTTATTCAAAAAGCTCACTAAGGCTTGGGTTCTTACCAATTTCAAGTCCATCTGTTCCTGGTAGAATATACTCAAACAGTATTGTTCAGGCTGGGAAGATATGCTCTGGATTCCCCCCTAATCCCTTGTCTTTCTGATCAAAGATTCTTTGCTCTGGACAGCCTACTCAAGGTTACATTGACCACATCTTAAATCCTTTCCCCAAATGTGTTAAACTATACTCTTCCAAATAACCTTCAGTGCAGAAAATGCTACTTGATTGGAAGCTGCCATGTGGAATTGGTTGTTTAGGGTTAAGGTGTTTTAGGTTATTGTAGCTATTTTTAATTTTTATTTTATGAAACATGTGGAATCTGTAATGAATTGGGCAGCATTCATGGGAAGAAGATAGGCCTCCTTGAATTAAGCTCAGCTTATAGTGTTTATATGTCCATGTTCATGTACATTTTTGGCAACAATTTTAGGTTGTTATTTTTGGAATTACCTGGTGCATTCCAAGTCCAATGCTGCATGCATCTCTTTCTCTCCCTCTCCCCCTCTATCTATATCATCTATATCTATACCAGTATCTGTATCTATATTTTCCGTAAGTTCACTATTGTGAGATTGGTGCTTCTTGCTGAAGCCTGTATCTTTATTAGATCAATATTAATTATACAAAATAATGTACAACTATGAGATTCTGCTTGTCTTGTTTTTCTTACAGGACCTCAGTGTGATAGTTCACAAATGGTAATTCTCTTAGGAAGACAAAATGTTATAATGTAGTGGAAACTTTACTATGTGGTTCAACTGCTGGTCCTAACTTTTTTTATTCCAACAGAATGTTTCACCTGCTGGCATTTAAATATATACTTTAATACTATCCATATATATATAACCCAAGAGATCCTTTCCTCTCTTGGATATTTTCCTTGAAATGTGCACTGTTACCAAGCATTTTTTCTTAAATTAAAAATTGTTTCACTGTTCTGCATCTTATAGGGAGAGTTTGTTCTCCATTGGAGGAATTTCTCTTTCCCGTTTGTAATGGACTTGTCAAAGCCTGGGAAACAGCATGGCAGGTTTGCAGAATTACACTTTCTGAACATCTGCACATTCCTCCTTTATCCAGAAAAAGGGGAGCTATCTCCCCGCTGCATGAACAGATGGTTATGAAAAGATCAAGGAATCTCCACCCTAAGATAGATGAGGTATTAAAGTAAACATATCAGATTGCCGTTTTTTTGTAATCTGAATGCTTTCTTTCTTTTCAATAAATCTAGTTAATGGGACAGTGAGAATACCTTTTTTAGTGGTAAGCAGCTGCTTGGATCTGACACCATATAAAAATTACTTATTCAACTACATCCTTTTATTTCTAGTTCAAACCAGAACAGTATCCTCATGCCCTTTAGATGTTGAAGGTCATTCATTCCAACACAACAGAGAGGTCAGAAAGAAACATTAAATTTGCAACCCCTCAGAAGAGTCTCTCAGTTCAAGTTTGTTGCTACACCTTTGCACCACCTTAGCAACAGCCCCACAGAGTAACTGTATGCAGATATAATATTATAACTTTGTATCCATTCCTCATAGTATTGTTTTTCAGTACTTTATATTCCTTTTTTAATTTAGTAGAGAAATGTTGACAAATGTGAGATAGAAGAAGAGGAGGTGCAAATAAATTATAGAACTTAACTTTTTCATAGGAAAGAATTTTTATACATCGAAACTCTGCAGGAGTCGGTGCAGGGTGTCTTCAAATCTGGTGAAAAAAGTCATGATAGCACTCTGTGATGATCAGAGATGCCATTTTGGCTGTTTTTTACTATACTCCTGTGGACACTCCTGAATGGATGGGATCAATGGGGATAGAATCAAAGAAGACTCATCTTCTGGCCAGGCGGAGGCAGCCTGGGATTATATTGATTAAATGATATTCTTTACAGACTTTGGATTCACCAAAATATATACACATCTGTAGTTATAGTGCCATAAATGGCCAAAAATATGAAAGTGGAATCTATTTCTGAATTTATTTGTAATGTGTATTTTGAAGATTTGAGAAAAGGATAGGCAGCTAATCAGAAAAATCTTAACCTGTCTTTGCTTAGCAGTGTACTACAGCAATGTCAATAGTTAACTGCACTAAAATTATATTTTCTCTCTCTTTCTTTCCTTCTCTTTTTAGCAATTGAAACTCAAAGCACCAGTTCTGAGGAGCTTGTTCCCAGTCCACCTTCCCCGCTTCCTCCCCCTCGTGTTTACAAGCCCTGTTTTGTTTGTCAGGACAAATCTTCTGGATATCACTATGGTGTCAGTGCTTGTGAGGGATGTAAGGTGAGTGTCCAAACATTTCAGTTAAATGTTGCTCTTTGCATTCCTTTTATGATGACAAAAGCTAATAACAGGATTATACTCAAAATACTTTTTCATCTTGAGACAATGGCAGGTATAGGAGAAAAGGAAAAATTCTAGTCTCAAACAGTGAATTCTATATTGATGAAAGAAAGGGTGGGAATTCTAGCCTAGATGAATAAATTATATACACTGGGCATTTTGAAATAGCCTGGGAAGAAGGAGTAAGTTATAGGACACTATATTTATACAATGTATGACAATAAAATTGTGACACACAGAAGGATGTGAATAGGTGGCTGGATAGGTGAAAAAGACATTGGAGCAGATGGGCCTTGCGGGTAGATAGAACCTTTTAGCATCTTTAATAGTTGTATATTTAACTTTTATCATTTACATTAACAATGCTACTTGTAGTAGACTCTTCATAGCTGAAATACTTACTAGTTCTTTCTAGTAATCACATTTGAAATTGCTTTTCATTTTTTCTTAAGGATCTGTACTTCCATCTTGCTTGTTATGGTGAATCACTTCACTGGAAAAATTAGTTAAATTGTTTCAGATCCAGTGTTGTTAGAATCATGCAGACCCAGAGGCTCCATTAAGTTTTAATTTGTGCAATACACAAAATTCGTGCAATACACAAAATTTGTGCAATACACAAAATTTGGCAGGGCATATGAATAAATCCACAACTTGAAGTATTGTAGCTGAAAATGGAACACTTAAATATCCCAATGCAGCTTAGTAGTTTAATGTTGCTCAAAATATTTTGAACTTTCACATGAAGAAAACTGATAAAAAGGATTTATCCTTTTATTTTTTGAATACGTTACTTTTATGATACTGCTTTTTCACTTTATTAATTGTTCTTCTGAGGCTAAATTGCATCTGTGTGCAGGCATTATCTGCTTATGTTTATGTTGGTCCCACATGGTTTTCAAAGTTGAACTTAACATTCACATGGACTAAATAATTGTATTTCTTGACTTTTAAAAAATATAGTCCTCATATGGATTTTGCAATATCCAATTATTTTTGTGTACAGAAAGCTATAGTCTTACTGAGCATTTCCATAAATAATTGGTTATTTCAATAATTTTCCAATTATTGGGGGTGTACGCAGAGGTATACCTTTCCAACTATTGGAAGGGAATGATTGAATCTCAGGGTGGATTTTCACTGATCCTGAGTAAAGGAGTTAGATCAGATTTCACAATACTCATTCCCAGTTTATTTTTCATATTTCTGTTATGCTGTGAAAGTTAGTGCCAAAGCAGCAACACTAGAATATCACTTAGAAAAAATAATAAGGTGAATGAAGATGGTGCGATGGATATAATCAACAGATCTGCCTTCAACTTAAAACTACCCTTGCCTTGAAATCGTTCCATTCTTGGTCATCACAATCAATGTATTGTGGGGTGAATTGATTTTGAGAGTGTGAATTATCTTTACTATTCACTTTATTTTGTTTCCACGTTTGCTCAATGGATTGAGGCAATAGTTTTGTGCTGTCCTATCTCTATAAAGTAGTCTAAAGGCCTGATTAATTTGATAGAAAAAAATCCTTAGTGAGTTAATTCGTTATCATTCTTTCCAAATAACTTAATAATCAGCTGTATAATATTAAAAAACGGATAGCATAGTTTCTTCTTTCTTCATACAGTATCCTTGAGATATTTGGCAACAATTTGGAAACACTTTTCCCAAATGCAGAAGTTATTTCTGCTACAAACAAATTTAATTACATTTGTCCTGAAACAGTGAAAATATACGTGTGTTACAGTCTAACACATAGTGACAGGGTATAAGATGTGGCAGGAACAGCATGGAAATGCTCAATGAGACAAAGCTTTCTGTTCATTAAAATAATTGGATATTGTAAAGTTCATATCAGAACTATACTTTTAAAAGTATAAAAAAAGAAAAACATAAAAAGAATAAGTTCTTTGTGTAGTTGTCCTTTTATGCAATTTATTAAAAATGTGAAAGTGTTCCCATCTGAGAAAACTGTTGTAATATTTTTTTCACTGTTACTATATTGCATGTTAGAAGTTATGTCCTTATCATGATTATTTATCAGGTAGGATGTTGATTGTGACACTGATTCAAACTGTTCAGAATAACCTCATAGGATATGAACAATTTGATACTTTAGTATGTGGACGTCACATTTGTCTCTGGTATCTCATCATGATTTGGTTTACTAAGCAAAGTGAAGTTTTGGCTGGTGACTCAATTGGAGAATCAATGGTCTTGATTGACTAGAAGTAGAAAATCAAGAACTATAATTTAAATTCAATTTCAAACCCACAAAGGTAAAGGTTCCTCTCTTCAGTTGTGTCCAACTGTAGGGGGCAGTACTCATCTCCATCTCATAGCTGAGGAGCTAAAGACACTTCCATGGTCTTGTGGCTGGCATGCCAAGGCTCCCTGAACACTGTTACCTTTCCTACCAAAAGTGGTACCTATTTATTTACTTGCATTTTTGCATGCTTTCAAACTGCCAGGTTGGCAAGAGCTGGGGTGAATAATAGGAGCTCACCCTGTTACATGCACTGGGTCTTGAATTCAGGCTGCTGACTTTTTGGCTGGCAATCCCAGAGTCTTAACCACTTGGAACTGCACTCCCATAGATTTTGTTAATGATGCTCAAGTGCAATATTAGAATGACCATTATTAGTGATAAATAATTGCAATGTCTAATTACAATTAGCAACAATATTACAATTACTAATAATTATAGTGTCTAGGAACATCTGTAGAGAAGAGGATGGTTTTTCCAAATTTATGAAGAAAACTGATGAAGGACTAATTAATCAAAATAGAAATGTAGTTAATATAAGAGTATTTTATTCTTAATATTTACAAGCATTTATTTGCATTAAACACAGCAAATTTCTGAGACTATTCTGATCTGTGTCTTGTCCTTCAATTTGTAGTATATAAAAATGGTAGACTCAGCAATTGTAATGTAGTTACTAAAAGCTCTGGTCTTCAGTACTTAACTTTGCCCTCTTTGTGGCATAGATTGCAAAAGATTTATGGGGGAGGGATGAATACACCAAGCTTTCCCCCCAGTAATGCTGGTATTGTCTTGATAAATAGGAGAAACCATGTTTTGGAAGATATAGCCATCTATTAGAAATCTGTCTCTTGTTCTAACATTTATATGGTAACATGCTTTGGGCAATGATACACAACAATCATTTCTGGCAAAAACTAAATATGTAGTAAATATGACTAGAACAAATAAAGATCAAAAAATGGAAGAAAACTGCAACATACACAAAGATTATTCAATTTTTATAGCTGGAACCAATATACTGATTTGTATAGCAGAGATACTCTCTGTTCTTCCCAGAAATCAGTCAAACTACAGTTCCTGTCAGTATCCATGTTCGTTTATTTGGGCTCTTTAATGGTATATTAAATGCAATTTCTCCATTGTCAAGATTTCATCTAGAATAGATTTTGGAAGGACATATAGCAGTATTCTGGATGAAATAACCATTTACATATTTGTAAATAGTTTATTGAATTACTTAATAATTATTTCAAATTGGATATCAAAGTGAAATGAATAAATATTAGAAAAAATGGATCAGGATCAACTCAAATGTACTCCTTTCTCTTTTGTCAAAAGCACTAGAGCTTATAGGTCAAGTAAAATTACATTAATTGGACTTAATCCCTCCAACTCCTAAGACTTCTGCAGGCGTGTCAGACTTGTCCCATTGTAGGTCTACAGTCTAGTTACAGTCTAGTCCAGTCTAGGTCTACTTCTTTAGATGGCAAAAAAGTCTTATTTCTCCTTGTAAAACTCGAGTTTCACACTGTGGCAGACAGTTTGTTGTTGTTGTTTTTATCATAATTTGCATTTCCTTGAAGGTAGTATCATAGAGATATATTGGGAGCTAATGATTCAAAACTTTATCCTCCTGTTTAATTTGTGTGCCACCTCATTTGTCCATCTTTACCATACTGGCTGTGAGATGTTCTTCAAAGTTTCTGGCATAAATATCTTTCATTATTTCCTGCAGATGATGGAAAATGATCCTGTTGCTTTATATACAAAAGCATTTCCAAAGTTTGGAACTCAACCAAGAACCCAAGAGCTTATATTTTTGTTCCCAAAAGTGTGATCTATGGTCTGGATCTACAATGTCTCCAGTATCTTTAATGCTTTCTTTTCTCACTATTACATTGGAAGCTTCTTTTTTTCTTGTTATTTTGAACAGATGAGCATTATCGTTTTTCCAACATACCTTTTAACTTATTATCAACCTTTAAAATCAAGATTCTATGTGATTTAGCAAAGATGATTGGTTTTTCTCTTGACTATATTACCCAGTTAATCCAGCCATTTGATTTCAAACTATGGAAATTACCACTTTCAGAACTAATTGTATCTTTTCCTCCTTGATTCTAATTTCTACTTCCTTAACAAGATGTATTTCAAAAAAACTAGAAATGAGCAATGTACTGTGTATTCTTTTATTCTGCTACCCTTGAAGCTAAACCTACCCAGTTTGTTTAAATTACTTCCCAAAATTAATTACCAGTACACCTGGGTAGATTTAAGTTAAAAGAAATCAAAATTCAACAGTTTCCAGGTTTTGATGTAATAGAGCATGTGAACAGTCTGAAGCTGGGCACATAAAAAGAGGAAGAAGGGCTGAGATTGCTACACCTGAGCCATTTTTTTAGATGGTTTATTTTGTTCTGTTTTCAGAAATTAATTATGTTCCACTTATATCATTACTGTGGACCAAGAATTGAAGACTGGCAAAGCAATATTATTTGATAGTGCACATTCTTTTTCTTCTGTTCTATAAAATGGAGTGTTTGAATCACAGTCTTATTGGGATAAATATATATTTGCAGGTTACTTTCACTGGTCATGAAAAGGACTCTTAAAGTAGAAGTGGGTGCTATTTGCTGTCATTACCCGCTGTCAGATCAGTTTAGAAAAAGCCATAAGCTGCAGTTCACAGTCACTCTGATAGCGCAGGCCCCATTAGTTTTAATGGGGCTTATGGCAGAACAGCAGTTTGAGAAGTGAGGCTGTTAACATAAATAGCTTTTCTCATGACCAGACATGGCAAATTTGTTTGGATTTGAAATCCATCTTAAATAGCAACAAATCTAAATGTTGAAAATGTATTTGGTGACTTTTTTCTAAATCAGTGAAGCTGAATTATTTTACAACAGGCCCTAATTATATGTTTCAACTTGCTAAAAGTTTTGCCTTGAAAGAAAGAGGGATAAAATAAATAAATGTAGCTGAAAATGGTTGCACTTTTATTTATCTATCCTCCATCCATCTATTCCTTTATCTCTCTATGCCATTTGGATTGCATTTCTATCCTACTCTTCCAATATAAAATTAAAATACATGAATTCCTATTTGGCGACTGGCAAGAACATGGCTTGAGGCAGAGCAACAGATGATAACCTTCTTTTCCAGGTATGTAGCAGCTTTCCCATCTGGCATTCTCCAAACATATAGCTCAACTCATAGAATTCTCAGCCAAGATTACCAAGAATTCTGGAAGTCACTGTTCTAATTCATCTGAAGGGCTCCAGGTTGAGAAGAGACAGTGTATAATATCAAATGCTAGCTAAAAACATATGGCACCTTGGGCAGAAAGTACCTTTTGCAAACTGGCAGTAAGAATTCAGCAATGATAAATGAAATAGCTAATAATTTACTGCTCTTTTAGGGCTCTTCAAATAAACTATCAGAGGTAATCATGTCTGTGAAGACTCTCACTCGTCCAGGGTAATTGCATCGCAACAAAGTTTAAAAAACAGGCATCTGG
>JANHZU010000990.1:117359-131087 GCA_032468055.1 Acrochordus granulatus
TTTCTGATTAAATTTTTTGCTTGTCCTGCGGGTTTCTCACCTTGTGAGTTACTCGTCTTGTGAGGCACCACTGTACTATATTCCCTCATTTCATATTTAATATACTTTTTTAATTGTACAGAAACATGTCCAGATCTTGATCAGAAGTGAGAGAATCTAATTCCTCAGCTTGTTAAAAATAAATATCACTTTCCCTTGTACTCATGTAGTCTTTAAAGATGAATGATAGATTAGAGCTTATCCCATACACTGTTGAAAGGGTTTCAGACCATGGTATGTTTTCTTACAATTAAAATAAAACCCAAATATAGAGCAAGATGATTTTAATTTTGATGTAGAAATAAAACTTACATTTAAGCCTTTGGACAGGATTTATCTTCATGATTTAGAAATCCACATTTCATTTTTAATTAGGTTCTTCCCCTAAGAAAAATCATCACAATAAACAAGATCTGCCTAAGTTATAAATATGCACACAATGCTGCAAAAATATCCAGGATACAGTTTAGCTACCTAAATTCTGTGTGTCTCAAAATTGATATGAAGTTATTTTCTATAGATATCGATATAGACAGACAGACATATAAAATAGCTTCAGATCAATTTTAAGACGTATAGACTTTAGATGAAACTGCTCATGTTCATAAACTCCCTGAGGATGGAATCAATCATTGTAGGAGAAAAGGCTAACATTTAGAGAAGGAAACTCCAAGGAAATTATCATGCTTAAAAAGCTAGATTTAAATGTCCTGGTTCCTGATTGATTTTTATTGCTCTCAGATGCATACAATGATTGATTATGAGACCTATAGATGTTGAGTATCTTTTTTGTTTCTCTGATAATAAAAATAATATAATTTCCAATGCCGTTCAACATACAGGATTGAAAGTTACAATAGATCATGCTTATAGTGATATACAGCAATTATGTAATTTGTAACTATATTGAAGTCAGGGAGAGTTCAGGTTCACAGTGTTGTGGAAATAATCTAGAAATTATCATGGCCAAATGTTATATAGTACATAGATGAGACTGCTTAAAATACGGTGAAGCTTTGGTTGCGCAAAAAAATTGCCACTAATGTTAGTTTTTTAAATAATATCCTGTAGTTTCCATTTATAGATCTTTATGTAGGGCAGTGAAAAGATCATATACTCTACTGAGGAACTTAAGAAATTTAAGATAGTTAGGGAATAGTTACTTTGATTGTCTTTCTACTTAAAAAACTGCTTAAAATTAATACATTGCATATTTAGAAGTTCTTAAAATTACCATGAACATTTTTAATAAAGTATGTGATATGTCTAGATTGAACAAATGAATGAATTAATATTTTCTAAAATAAGGAATTCACGTTCTGCAACCATTCAAAGCTGTTAAGCTAAGTGGCTGGTGAGAACTTACTTTGAGCAAAGTGTTTCATTCAGCGCATGGATATTTAAGCAAATGGAGTTTCTTTGTAAAACTTTGCTCCATTACAATGGAAGATGAGTTTATATAACAAGCAATATCTCTTCTCTATTCAGACTGATATCAATGGAAGTCAGTCTAATGTTATGTTCAGACATTGGTAGCATCAACATTTATTATATGAGGCTCATCCAAGAAATATACAAAAGTTAATATAAGAGAGTGAGAACCCTTCAGTGATTTGTTTAATGTGTGGGAAATACTCTTTCCTCTATGACAATTGAGTGGCTCACAGGAAAAAGAAACAAAATAGTGGATCAAACTGCAGTAGATACATCTGATGATTACAAATGAGAATAAAAAGACTACTGTTAACTAAAAGCTCTTCCACAGGCCACATGCCCATTGGCAGTTTTTCTGCATGTCTGTATTTGGAGGTTCCATTCTTAGGGAGTATAATGGGATCCTAGCAACAGTGTCCATTTGTCAAGTAAAGGAAAGCTCTCATGATTCTTGTTTACAGTTTCTGCTTATTCTATTTCTAAAAGAACATTATCATAAGTGTTCAACTAGCAGTGTCTGTTGAAGTCTGGAAGCTTATAAAACTTGCCAACTGGACTTTAATTTTCAATGGTAAGGTTAAGCTTTCAACTTCATCACAATGTTTTTACCAAAATCATCTAAAAAATAGGCAAGAGAAGGGAGTTCATAGATGTAAAATAGACTTAACATCATCCCCCAGTGCTCTTCATTGCAGTCAGCTCCCATCCAGGAGCCCTCATGGCAAAGGGGAAGGGGTAAGGTGAGACAGTCACAGCCCACGTGGTCTGAAAGGGGCAGGCAGACTCACCATTCTCACTGACTGCAATGGAAACAGAGATGGGCATCACACCCTACAGATGGTCACAATTGGCAGACTAAGCCTTACCTTTTTATTACAGAGCAAAAGTTGAACATAAACATGTGCCTTAAATAACTGGGTTCTTTCGAGCCACAATGAGTTTAATTAATTATTAATAATTTTGTTTGCAGAAACAAAACAGTGTTTTGGGAGATTTCTGAGCATTATCAATATTTCTAATGAAATCCTTAAGGATTTCTTCCCTCTCCTTATTCTTAATGAGTAGAGTTTTAAGCAAACCATTGATGCTCCTCAGTGCAACAAGGAGATGCAGTGGCACAGCGGCTTAATGACGCCAGTTGTGTCGACCAGAAATGGCCAGCACTCTGGCGGTTCAAGCTGCAGCACCAAGGACGGGGTGAACTCCAGTTACTTGCCTCCAGCTCCTGCCCACCCAGCAGTTTGAAAGCATGTAAAAATGCAGGTAGATAAATGGGTACCCCTTTGGGGGGAACCAGCCAGCAGCGACTAGATCAGCAAGTCAGAAGCTGGACTTACCTGTTTTGGGGGTGGAGCATGAACTGCGGAGGATGCCCTGGATGTGAATATCACCAGCCAGTGGGGGGCAGGGTTTCATACAATTGTAATAACGTCTAAAGTTTTTCAGCCGCCAAGAGTCTTCAGAGATTGGCAGCATAAAAATATGTAAAATAAATAAATAAATACAACTCCTTGATTTGATATGATTTCCCATCATATCAAATGTTAGGTTGCAACTTCCCAGGACAGATTTCTACTTTCGTATATTATTTCCTTATAAATAATTTATCTAGAATACATCATGCTTCATTCTAAATATAGACACTATTGACATCATCTTTCCTAAAATGATCATATAGCACCTACTGTATTACAAGACAGGAGTTGACTGATCCAATGTTATTTCAGTAACATGTTTGAGCTTTATTATGGCTTATAGATAGCTGTCACTGTCCAAGAAATATCTGATCCCCACTGAGTCATAGATTACGTTAATAGTTGATTTAGTGCACCATCAATCAGAGTGAGTTTTATGTTGCATACCTTTTAGTTCTTACCTGGTTAATTTAGTTTTATCTCTTGGGATGTCTCAGCCCATGCATGTAATATCTTTATCACATTTTCAGTCCACCTCAGGCATAGAATGTTTTCTGCAAAAGCTCTTAGCTCAATAAACCTTTGTCTCAGAGGTATCACAGTCCTGCTTTTAATACATTCATAATTGGTCTCCCAGGGATATAATTCAGTATATAAATGGAAATGGAAGTAATGTAAATATACATACTGAAATGCAATTTGAAAGTAGCTACATGTAGTACAGTATCATAGTTTGTAGATTTTTTCTCAATTTAATGACCAATGTGCATGCTGATTGGGAATTTGGAGAGCTGTCACCAAGGATATCTGGAAGTCTCAAAGATGGGATGATTTCTATTATGAAGAGGACTACTTTCAGTTGGAGTGGTAAAGCAAAGGATATTGTTTAAGGGATTGTGGGAATGCAGAAATTCTGAAGATGTGGAGAAAAGAGTTAAAAAGCAACTGCACTCAGCTTTTAGTATAGTTTTGCACAAGGAGAGGAAACGAATACACTGAAGAGGACTAGAAATTGAAAATAGTTGCCCATGCCCTGCTTAGCTTATCAATTATGGTTCATATTTCCAAAAAAAAAAATGAGAGGGAAGAAACCCTTACAGATTTCACTAAAGTTATAAATAATATTTAGGACTCTCCCAAAATTACTTCATATATTTTTTCAGACAAAATTTTGCTGTATTGCATCTGCCCCCACTCCCAGGATCCTAGATTTCTAAGTGTATTAAAAGTTAATTAAGAGGAATTATTTTACTTTTTGTTTTATTTTAAAGAAATAATCTTTTGCATCTTAAAATTCTCAGTTTTGATTTCTGGTATTTCCAGGTCGAATTGGAAAGAGTTATGTCAAATTTAGTTTCATTAAGAACAATTCTCATGATGTATACAGAACAAGATAAAAAAATCACCAAATTTTCTTTATAAAATTAATATGAAGGATTACATACATGTTACTATGTATGGCCTTCAAATAGTTGACCCATAACTTTTAAGGTCCCTATTTTAAACAAAGTCACAGATTAAGACATCTGGGTAATGGGGCATGATATCAAAAATATAACTGTGTTCGCAACCGTATTTCGATGACATAAAATTAGTATTTTGAGGTATGTTTTCACATGAATAATAACAAGTAAAGGAATGAGGCAGATCTTCAATTTGATTGGTAGCAGAGATAGCTCCTTTATGCCAGCAGGATTTGATAGAATTTCCCATTGATCATTAATGACATCATTTGGACTCTTAGGACTAAAAAATTAGCTCAAATTTTATACAGTTCTATTAATCAGATGGCCCACTCTCTGGTTATCTATTTGTATTCTATAATCTCACAAATTTGTCTTTCAATCTAACTCATGCCTTCCTGTTAGATTGAAATTGAATGTTAAATTTATTTTTCACATTTTCTGGAATTCCAACATTTCAAAGTATTGGTTGTATATATACATATGTATGAATATGTTTAAATTGAGACTTAATTAATTTAGGATTTTATTGAAGGTAGGCCAAATTGTTTTTGTAGAACAATATCTATAATTCCTGCAGGAAGTACAAATGTGCATCTAAAAAACTGGATTCATATAATTTTGAGGGTCTCGCTAAAATAATTTACTGTAGCTCCAAATTTTAGCTATGTACAACATTGGACTTAAAATTTTTGCGCAAGCTTCCCCATTTGCTGATGTTATAATAATATTTTAACATAAAGCCCATGATTTTTATATATACATTATATTGCTGTAATATAATGTACATGTACACTGTCTCACTTTTTAAAGTATTTAAAAATATTTAAATTGTTTAAACTGGAGACAATTTTTGACCATTTCCCAAAATGTAAACTTTCAATTTAATACATGTAAAATTGATTCTTTCTCTGCAGTTCTGGCCAACATGGCTAACCTTTTCTTCAATTCGAAGTTAATCACTCAGAAAATAGTCATGTTATCTCTATACAATATTTAAAATATTAAATAACGAAGTTTTTGAGAGTGAATCAATTTAAATATGTTAATATTTTAGTGATTATAGTCCAAAATTCTCCACAGGAAATACTAGTATTTACCATGGCCATGGCCTTCAAGTACTTGACCCAGGGCTATTAACACTGTTGTATTTATATGGCCAACAGTGTAACAAGAAGCAGTGTCTCACCTATAGAATGCTTGAAGACCTTGGTAGGTAGTAAATCCAAGTTTTATTTATTTAAAGAGAATATGGTATTTTCAATATATACAAATTTAATAAAATAAAAATGAAATAAAGTTGAGTGCATATCTATTTTTTGGAAGATGTATAGATGAACTCTTTCCTTTTCCTGATGTTCAGGATTTCTGCAATGTGATTATGCTTGTCTAAATAGTGTTCTTACACAACTTCTCTTGTGGGAGGTTGCGTTGTTGCTTTGATAGTGTAGCACTTGGTTGGTGAGGGTATTTTATGTTAGACATGTGTTTCTAATTTACCATCATTGCCTCTGCTGATGAGGATGTCTAGGAAAGGTAGCATATTATTGTTTTCTTTCCTTATAATGTTTATTCCTTTGAGGATGTTGATAGAACACTTCTCAAAATTTATTGTTCAATTTTTGAAGGCAAACTGACTTCAGCAAGTATTTAAATTTTCCTAATCCCTATGGGAGTTCCAGAATTGGACCTCCCTTTTATCTAAACTCAGTGAAGGATTTTTCTTTTCTAATTAAAGTTTGGCAAATTCTTTTTTCTTTTTCCATTAATGGAATTTATATGTTGATCTGTTTACAGTTATTACTAAAAGAGGCTTTTGAGATTTCTGTTTTTGTTGAAGATAAGCTTTTATTAATTATTTTCTTGTCCACCTGCATTCCTAATCAAACATATATATTTCAGGATTTTTTTAAAAAAATAGGATAAATATATTAATATTTTATTGAATCAAAATCATCACATAAAAGCCTATAGTGTGTGAGTCAGAATACTGCAGACTCTGTAATATTGGGCTGTATAACTCAATGGACTTGGAGTGGTTTATTCAGTGACCACTTATTTCTCCAAGACACTAGTCTTTCATTAGGAAGAAAAATATGATTCAGGAGTCCAAATACATTGTCTGAGAGTTAAAGGAATGAAAAGAAATATAACATTCATGTTAGTCCTAAAATAATCTGATACTGCAGAGAAGAGCCAGATATGGATTACTTATTCAGGGAGATAGGACAAAATGAAGATTGCTCCATGGCAGTGGAGCCAACAATCACAGCACAGACCAAGGAACCAGTGAGTAGACCAGATAAGGAGAGGATGGGAGATTATCCACATGTGCTCTAGATGGCTATTCCCTGGAAGGATTTCAGAATAATGGTTTTCCATGGTTTTGAGCACCAGGATACTGTAGGTTTATCCATCTTCCTCACAACTATAACAGAAACACTTGCAAAGCTCACTTTATAATCACTTTTGGAAATTGCTCATTAACAACTCCTAAGCTATTAGAGACCTTTGGAATCACAATTTGAAAATGGTTGGTGTGTCCTGAATGAAAGAAATATAGTCCTGAATGAAAGAAAGCTTTACACAGAGTCCTCTGTAATAATAATTGGAGTTACAACGGCCTCAGAAAGGGTGCTTTCTGGTCCTTACATAAAATGCCATGCTGCTCCTCTCCCCATGGTAACATGACTACATTTTGGGTACTTGGCAACCAGCTCACATTTACAACTGTATGCATCATCCTATCATCATGGCACCATGATTTGCAGTGTTTTTTACCAGTTTCTGGTGCTTTTTGCAAAAAATGTCCATTCAGGAGAATGGATTTGAAGATATGATCCTGTGATATGCTCAATAACTATGCGATTAAAAATATCGACTGAGTGATTTGCTTAATTACTGTCATAAAAATGGGTTGTATTTTTTTTTGTAAAAACAGTCATTTGATGCCTTAACTCATGTTTGAAATTCCAGTCCCAATTGTGGTAATAAATTGAGGACCACCTATATTATAAGCTTAAGAATTTAAAAATGCTAAAATAAACATCAAAAGCTAAATAAGATTTTGATCTTAGAAAGTTATTTAAACTAAAAAGTACAGATAAAATTGGAATACTTAAACCTTTTACAATAATATTTTGGAATTAATTATAAAGTATTTATAATTACTTTATGTTTTTACAAGACATAAAGAATTTCATAATTTTAAAAAGTAAACATTAGAAAGGACTAAAAAGTTTAGGTAGAGAAAAGATATAAAGATGGTATATAGATAACCAAGATAATGAAAATAAAAATAATGGAGATTCTTTTAAGAATGGAATCAGAAAATAGTAGCCACAATAACAATGTCAATAATGATATTTGCTTTTATGAAAAGACTGTGTCCAAAATATATTATTGAAGAAATGTCAGATGTAAAACAAATTTTATCTGACAAGTTAGAAATGGTATTGAAAGTGGATTTATAATGGATAGGCCAAGATTTTAGAAAATCTACAAAAAAAAAAAAACCTGGCTGAGACTTTATAATTTAAAAAGGAAATGAATGCAAATGACAAATGAAGAGAGTGACCTGGATACTTTTTTCCTACTGAATTTACAAAAGAAACTTGTTAAAGCACTGAAGAATTCTGTGTGAATGGGTCAAAGAAGATATGGAGAATCATTGAAGGGAACCCAGAGGAAACAGTCATACAGTGTCTGTAAAACTGCAAGACTGTTTAGGTTAAATGATACAGATAACTGCTACCAGTTGATAGATAAAATTGGAGTGAAATCATCAAGTTCTACAACCACATTTGAATAACTACAGATTAAGACTAAAATAAAAGAATATAAAGTTGTTTTATTTGATGTAGGTTAAAATAAGATTTTTTTACTTCTGGATACTTTCTGTTCTTTCTGTTGACATCTGAATGAAAAGATGATGTTTTATGGATTTGTTTATAGATAAGAGATGAGATATGAGAAGAAGAGATAAGCGTTTGTAACTTTAGAGAGAACAGTTTATACTTGTGATGAAGGTTATTTATTTTTTTCTCTATTATATACAATAAACTACAGTTTTATCTATCAACTGGTAGCAGTTATTTATATCACTTAACATAGACAGTCTTGCAGTTTGTATGACTGATTTCTCTTGATTCCCTTCTTAACAATCAATAGCAATAATAAGCACCATGCATAAATACAGAGGCTTTGTAATGTCAGAATCTAAGATAGCAACCCTACCAAAACAAGATAGAATTGCAAATTATGCATCAAACATCTGTGACTTTCAGATGAAAAAGAATTCCTGTTGGAGAACTAGGGAAGAGTGATCTGAGTTAAATCCAAATAATTTATCTGCTATTGATATCCAGATCAAGTATCCCAAAATAAAACCATAAGACGAAGGTGGAGCTTCAGTCATAAAATCAAGGTCATATGGACTTCTTTGATCAGTCCCTACAGACAGAAGGGGAAAAGTGGGGGACTAAATTTGAGTGGTAAGAATAGTGGCAAGCAAGCCCACAGAAATATCTTCACCAGGTAAACCATTCCTATATAGAGATGGGAATGGAAAATGGATAGGAGAGTTGAAGTACCCCTATGACTATAAGTTCCAAATGCCTGGATATTGAGCAGCTGACTGTAGGGTTGCTGCAGTGGCTTAAGCTTTGGGAACTGGTTATAAGTAAGTCCCTTTATTAAGCGGTAACCTATCTTTAAATGGTCAATGAATAAATGGTAATAAATCAAGGATTATCTGTAATCTCAGGGACACAATTTTTTAAAAGGCTATCATATAAAATTACTAATTTCCTGTCTATATTCTCTGTATGTTTGACCCATTTGTTTATTGCTATAATCAAGATGTACTGAATTTAGTATAGGTTAATCTAAATAACATGTGAATTGCTTTTTGTTGCCTCCAGCTGTCAGAAATGACAGGAACAAAAAGAAAAAAGAGCCTTTAAAGCAAGAGTTCTTGGAGAATTATGAAATGACAGCAGAGTTGGATGATCTTACAGAGAAGATCAGAAAATCTCACCAAGAAACATTCCCTTCACTCTGCCAGTTGGGCAAATACACAACGGTAAGAGCTGTTATGAAAATACCTCTGAAAATGTATAATCTGGGCTGAAAGGTTGGATGAAATCTCAGAATTAGAGGAAATTAATTCCTCTAGAAGATCCTGCAAGCTTTTAGTACAATTTCATGCACTGAAGCAGAATCATTTTATATTACAGCAATTTAGCCTGTGTAATATAAATGACTGAACAATATATTAGTAGATGGATCAAAAATTATTCTTGTAAACAAATTCTTAAACAGAAGTGTCTAACACAGTGATGAAATGAAAATAGAAAATGTGGATGGTTTTATTATACTATGATATGATAAAAGAGAGAAGGAAAATAAAAATTAAACAGATTTATTTATGCACCTTGTCTATAAAAGAAAATGCCCTTTTTAAGTGGAAAGGCAGGCACCTAATATTTGGGTGTATAAAGTATAATTTACTTTCCAGTAGATAAATAATTGGGTAGCCAAATTCCCAATAAGAAATAGTTTTATATTGCAGAATATGTAACCATAATGGAAATTAATAGTACAATTGCATGCAGAATAAGATGCTGTATAGTCAAGTTAGTTCAAAAGAGCAGGACTGAAATAATCCCAAGAATCAAACAAGGACTAAATATCAAAATTTTGAAAAATGCAAATGCTAGAAAAGATTAAAAAGATTTAATCAAAATCAATAAATCTTTATTCAATCATAGATAGCAAATGAAACAAAAATCACAGTCAGTTATGATAAAAAGAAAAACATAAAATTCTAAAATACTGAGAAAAATCAGATTGCATAGTGCAATGTATGAACTATAGAGCAGTACTTAGCTGTGGTCAACAAAATGAAATGAAATCGATCAGATAGAAACAACTTAAGATAGAATAAGTTAGAACAATCAGGATGTTTACTGAAGAATGGAGATAATAATTCACAGTGAATACCTAGAACATTCATGGCAAACACACAGAGAAAACTCTGAAATAAAATGTCCCATTGTTTTCAGTTATTCCTCTGCCATATGAACATAGTCTCTGTTTAAAAAGGATATTCAATTCTAGATTGTGGACAAGGAAGTTAATGGGATATCGAGAGGAATCAAAGAATCTGTTTATGTAAACACATTAAGTCCTCCCCCTAATAAAAGAGGGGAATTGGACATTAGTTATCACCTGTTTACAATGTAACTTTGTCTCATCTCCCCAAACATCTTCCAGATGGTTCTTATGTGTTTTGTGCTGTCTCTAAATCTTTAGTGCTTAGCTTTTATTATCCTGTTAGCCTGCTATGTGAGAACTTTTTTCTGGTTGTGTATCCTGTATCCTGCCAGGTGAGAAATGTATATATTTTTGCCATCTCTCTCCTTTCCACTTACTGTAGAATTGATAAAGTCCCTGGATGTGAGACAGAACATCTTCCTATTATATCAAATAATCAAAGTTCAGTTATCTTTTTGAGAAAGTTTTGTAATTTTTTTGCAATTTTGCTATAAAACAAAACTTGAATTAATGAGAACATATGTAGACAGGTGCGATATATGATGTTGATAAAACCATTGAGAAGCACATCTGTTTCTCTGACGGATTGTGGCTTGTGATTCAGTATCACAAAAATGATATATTTCATAAAATACAGTATGATGTTCAAGTAGTCCTTGACTTTCAATTGACGTTCAGAGACTTCAAAATTAGAATGATGCTGAATGAAAGAACCTATGAACCTGTTGCAGAGCTTCTATCACATGATGAATGGGCACTTGGCAGTCCATTTACAGTTACAATTACAGGGGTGCTGCAACTCCCCTCACATGCTTAACTTCCCCTCCATCTCAGCCACCCATCAGTCTCACCAGCATGTGCAAAGTGGCCTCAGAGACCTTGGCCTGCTATTGGGCCACCAACACATGCAAAGTACCTCAATTATCTTTGCTTTTTTTTCCCAGTATTGATAGGCACAGCCAACTTAGGTGAGGCACAGCATCATTACTGAGGCCATGCCATTCGCCAAGTGGGCTCCATTCTTGCAGTACTCCAAAAGCCTCTTCTCCAATTTGCACAAGGCTTGAAGAAGGAAGCTTTTGAAAGACTGCAAGAATGGAGTACTTTGCAGTACTTTGGAAATCTCCTTTGGAAGTCCCACTTGCAGTACTTTGGAAGCAATCATGTCCTAAGTTTGGTTATAAGTTGAGATCTACCTATTGTTTAAAAACTCTGGACTGAGTATTTGGATTAGTGTAAAATTTAAAAAATTGACAATTGGCTCAGAAGTTATTATTGCTCTCAAAACAGGTCTGTATAGTTTGGGACCTACAAGTTAAACTAGCTTATATGGCCCCTGACAACACCTCTTTTATAATCCTAGGTAGGCAAGAGAATAAAATATGTCCCTAGCCTACAAACAATACCATAAGTGACAGGAATCTTTCATACAACATAAGATGGAGTGATGGCCTGATTCAAAAGGAAATGAGAAAGAGAATTGTTATAGAGAAATTTGCAATTCCAGCAAATCACCTTTCAATTTAAAAAGGCTGCCTAGACTTGGCTTACAGATACATATATTTGCATCTCCTCTTATCTAAACCTCAGCATGTTTAATTCGTTAAGAGAATTCAGTAAAGGAGAGCCTGTTTGGTCTAGTCGTAAACGCACCAGACTGAAAACCAGGAGATTATGAATTCTGGTCGGTTTTAAACATGAAAGCCATCTAGGTGACTTTGGGCCAGTCACTCTCAGTCTAACTGGCCTCACAGGAATGTTATGGAGAAAATAGGAAGGTGTATTATGTAATTTATATTACTGAGTTTCTTATAATGTAAACAGGTGGGATAAAAATCTGAAAAAAAGATCTTGTTTGTTGTTCATTGTGTTGTTTTCTTTTTTTGCATGTTCTTGTAAAAACTTGTACAAGATATTTGCCTGTATCTTTTCCTTTTTAATAAGAGGTTCAGCAAATAGTGGAAAAGAACCAGGGACTTCAATTAAATAAGAAATTAAAATAAAAAAATCTAAATGTCAAACAATAATTTGATATTATAGCAGTATTTTTCTGCTGATAGAAATATAATTACAGTGCTTTCCAATATTATCATATATACAACATTGCAGCATTATGGGATGCATGGTTCTTTTTTTATGAATGCTTTCAGAAAAGGCACTTGGAAATGTTACATATACAATACTGAACTAAACTTTCCAGCTTGACAGTTCTCAGTGCCTTTAGAGAGGGAACCTCCTTTTTAATATTAAGTCAGTGCATCATAATTTGGCCAGCATGTCATTGCTAGCTTGATTTTATCATTCAGTATAGAGAGAAATTACTAAAAATGTACTTGTTTCTGGTGATACATTTATGTGCCCATTAACAAATGAAAGCCACAAATACTTTCTGGCTGCTATACTCATAGTTACAAGGCATTTTGCAGTTTTCAGTTGGAGTTTCTCTTGATGTAGTAGGGCAGTAAAGCAGGAGGCTAACTTTGTGCTTTATTCATTGTCTCTTTTCAGTTTGCAAAATAGATTAGATTTATGCTTTGTTAGGGCTGTTAGGCATTGGTTCAGACACAGATGCATCCAATTTCCTTGCGTGGGTGGCAGGAAGCATGATAAAGATTGCTGGTAAGATCCTGCTGAAGATTTTGTTCACACTAGTTGGTTTCATGCAACATCTTCTTTCCAGATGGATACCCTATTGCGAAATGAATTCAAGCTCTAGGCTCTGCTTTGTTCATGCCTTTTATATTGTCATTTTTTTGGAAACTAGATATAAATTGCCTATTATATTTAATTACAGCCCAAATGACTACACATCTTGATCTTATCTTCCCCCCTTCCCATGCACAGCATTTCACCAAGGTCCTTGAGGGGAAATAAAATAAATCTTAAGGATCTGAGATTCCCTCCTAAGAAGAGAAGATAACAGTTGGCAAAACAAAACCTGTTAACTCTTGGTAGGTCAAGTTATACCTCTAGAATGCAATCCACCGGAAAAGTACCAACATTAAAATTCAACTACCTGCGCAATATATATAAGAAACAAGTGAAATCTGGAAGTGTTTAGTACCTTTTTATTTTACCTTCTTGGCAGGTGTCACATATCCTTCCTGCATATCAGAAATTGTTTTAAAGATAAAGATTTCCCCTGCCAATTGTGCCCAACTCTAGGGGATGGTGCTCATCTCTGATTCCTAGTTGAGAGATAGAGTGTCCAAAAATGCTTCCGTGATCATGTGGCCAGTACACGGACGCTGTTACCTTTCCCACCAAAGGTGGTACCTATTTATCTACTTACATTTTTACATGCTTTCAAACTGCTAGGT
>JANHZU010000990.1:145419-157837 GCA_032468055.1 Acrochordus granulatus
GAGCAGTTTTTCTGTTGCTGCTATGCAATCATCCACATAATAAGATGAAAAAAGAATTTTTAAAATTATCTAAGTTTCTTGTTCTCTGAGAGAAATGAAATATGACTGAACAAAATTCCAACTTACTAACTTTTTTCATTTTTTCCCCTTTGGTTGAACAATTCATAAGGTGCTGAGCGTGTTATTACACTGAAAATGGAAATTCCTGGATCTATGCCACCTCTTATTCAGGAAATGTTGGAGAACTCAGAAGGCCATGAACCACTGACACCAAGCTCAACAGTGACCATAGTAGAGCACAGTCCTAGTATTTCCCCAAGCTTGGTAGATAGTAACAGTGTCATTCAATCTCCTCTGGTGCAATAAGACTTTTTCTCCAATTCATTCTAACTATGTACAAGGATAACATGCAAATATTCTCTCTACAGCTGCTTATTTTCTGGACTTTCACAGATATTACAACTCAAAAGAACCAAGAATTGTTTGTATGACCTATATTGTGTAAGGCATAAGTACACGCAGAGAGAAATACAGAATAATTTGCAGCTTAATTAGAAACCATAAATGTTTAGAATACTAAAACTGCAATCTAATATGTGTGCTCATGTGCTACAAACACAGACACTTGTATCAGGAATAAGTTCTGTTAGATCTTGCTTCTCCATATTTATAGGATTATGCTGCGAATCTGTGATTTCATGAAATAACCCAATAAGTTATTATTTCTTTTGGACATCCAACGTTGCAAATGACAAGATTGATCTCAAAGAAGAGGTTAAAAAGTTGTGGTTATACCATTTCTGATGACTTTGTACATACAAAATATATAAATATGTACTTTCTATACTGGATGTTCAGTGCTTTCCCTTTTTCTTGTGTACATGAAATATCCCAGACATCCCTTAGAAAATGGACAACATACATGTCCAGATAAGAACATTTTAAGAGACACAGTCTTACTTAGGATGAAAACTTATCATTGCTGTTTTTAAAGACTTCAGAGTATTCTTTCCCAGCAAAAGATCAAAGAATTTATTGTATTACCAGAAGTAACTTCTGTGGGAGTGTAACTGCCAGCTTGGTTATTTGAACTTAATTTGTTCGATTGTTAATGTCACTTTAAAAATATACAAGAGTTTATTATTTGGTTGACTTCTCCACATTTGAAAATAATTGAAATTTTAACTACACTTATAGCCTTCAAGGCAAAAACATTTCACAGTGTTATTTTACTTGCTCACAAGCTATTAGGAAAACTTGGTGGAATAATAACCAGGCATAATCACTACCTCTGAGTTGGTGGCATTAGTGAAAAAGACACTCTGGAGAAACTGTTCTTCAGCCATACCATTCTTTTTTCTGACATCACAGGGCTGGCACTAGAGTACCCAGAAACAGATGACAGAATCTGCTGCTATGGCTTTGCTAATAACTATAAAACAGAGTGAAAAAAAAAAACTAGTAGAATGGTTACAATTTTTTAAAGTGTCAGTTTTTTAGGTTTCATTAAAAGCACTAGTGGGTTTTTTTTATATATATTCTAGCAAATCTGTGATGTACTTTCACTGGCTCTGTTTGTACATTGAGATTGTTTAACAATGCTTTCTATGTTCATAAGCTGTTTACCTTTTTCCATGGTTTCTCTTGGCAAAGAATAAAATATATTTATTTTGATTCTGTGTAAACAAAATTTATTTAGGGCAAGCTTCTGTACACAAGTAAATGGTTTTATATTTTTAATGTTTAAATTTCATTTCAAAAAGGTTTGTTGTTTGCAACCATGACAATTAAAATGTGTGCTTTTGCACAGCTTTCTAGAACATTTCTACAAGCCGGTCAGACAAATACATAACATTTCAATGAGTAAAAAAGAGCAATAAACTGTAAGTGTAAGAACAAAATGTTAAAATGCCTACACACAATAATAAAAACCATCAATTACAACATCACATAAAATAAGTCAAATGTACAAAAAGTCTGCGACAGAAAAGGACAACTTAAGATATTCGTTGGAAGTTTGTATGCTTTTTCAGCACTTAATTAAAACATAGCAAAATCATCATCTTCATCAGACTCTGCAAAATACTTCACTTCTTTTCTAGCCCGACCTGTCCGTGGCCTGGAGGTTGTTTCAGAAGCAAAGTCAGAGGGGAAGATGTCTACATCGGAATCCTGATCAAAGGCTGTTTTCTTCAGTTTCTGTTTTAAAAAATGTATTAAAAGTTACTGGTGAAGATTCCAATTGTACAATCTTTTAAAGTTCTTAAGCTGCTATCTATTAAAAATCAATATATATGTAAGCTACCCCTATGAATTATTTTACAATGAGTTCATTAATAATATGTGTATCTAGCAGATGGTTAAATTACCTTGCTTGGAGTTGACTTGGGCAGTTTTCTTCCAGGATTATATTCACCTTCATTTTCAGAACCAGATGCTTTCCTTTTCTTTGCTCCTCTGCCTTTTCCTATTTAGAGATTGAAAGGAGATTTGCATAAGTTCTTTGTGTCTATTACCACACTAAATTAATGATATTATTATTCCTTTAAAGGAAATATTCAGATAATTAACCCAATAGAACCAACATTCTCCATTTGTTACTGTATAAACAATTTCTCAAAACAAGTTCCTTGATCAAATCAAAGACAAGTCATATATTAACCATTTTTTATCTGAGAAATGTTGCAACTAAATTCAATTACTATATTAATAAAAAGTGTAATTTAGCAATTCAGTATCCTCTGAATATTAATATACTAAAATATAGAAACAGTAATCCAGTGAATGCTATGGCAACCAATAGTTAAATTAAATCCCTTTTTTCTCTATTGGTTAAAATCATCATCTAAAATCTATTTCTTGTTCTTTCAGGCAAACTTTCTGAGATTTTTTTATTTTCCAGGTTTTTCAGTAGTATATACAGACTGACTTATAGATATTATATAAAACTGGTTTTGTTTTGTATCTTTTAATTCTGCTTTTTTCTTTTATAGTTTTATACTTGCTATGAAAATGCTTACAGATGTTTCTTAGAGTTTCAGAGTCACTGGTGCATTGAAGATATTCAACTTTCTCATTAAAATTCAAAGAACCTCATGAAAGTTTGTTTAAATTGGCTAATGTATAACATTATATGTCATAATAATAAGATTAAAAGATCAAAATGGAAGCTTTACCAGAACAAATATTCAGCTGTTTTGTATGTTTCCCTTCCTCACAGATTAAATTAATTTATGTATTTAATTTAAAACTTGAAAATATTTCAGTGGTGTTTAGACTATATTTATGCAATTATAATTTCTGCGCTAACTGCACCTGGAGTTGTAAGATCTGGCTAGAGAGGTATTGGCTGCCTATCACATGTAAAGCCTCTGTAAAGCATTCCATATTTTAGTTTTGGAAAATATTTAAAGACACGTTCACAAAACTTAAAAATTTCAGCAGGTTCAGAATACTGCAAGTAAAAATTTCATAGTCCATTTCTAGTGACCTACGGATTACTCGATTGAAATTGAAATCACATTATTTGGAGAAAAAACATTTATTAGGCTTCTTTTTCTCATCTCTGCTGTGGTAAGAATTGAAGATGAGGCCTAATTGGTGGCTTCTACTGAATTAACATGTCTTGCTATGGGAAACGAGCTAGCTTAATTTCTTGTTTTTTTTGCCAGGAAACAAATTTAGACAAACATTGCATTTATGTTGGCTTGCTTCTGAAACAGTAGGCCCAAATCCTTATGAATGCCTCTTTCAGAATAAAACTACTTGAATATTGAAGGACAGCAGAGAAGCACATTTTCTGCACTGGGAAGCGTACATATAATTTGCAGAACACAAAAATGAGCCTTCTCAGCTGTGGCACCAGATCACATCTATTTATCAACCTGTATGACTCCTGAATTTTGCTTCAGTTACTACTGTACTGATAAGTAGTTTGAATTCTGTTCTTACTGATTTTATGTTGCTCTGAGATCTTGATTTAATATTTCCAAGAACAATTTTGCTCAAAATTTTAACACTTTTAATTTGATGAGTGTAAATTCAATAAATATTTCTAAACTTTTCACTATATAAACATTAAAAATAAATTATAAAACAAAGGAGCACTTCAATTTATGCCTTTTAACAAGAAAAGCAATTTTACTGTCAAATAGTAAGTGTAGAAATGTGTATTTATAACATTAAGACAAGTAGAAGTTTGGAACATCAAGTTTTTTTACCTTTGGAAACTACAGACTTCTTTGGAATACCAAATTCAGATTCTGAATCGGAGTTTATTATTTCCATCTTCTTAGGCTTAGGAGGTCTTTTCAGCTTAGAGGGCACATCTGATGATAACTTTGCTGTTAATTATGTAAATACAGATTAAATTGCAGAAGCACCAACCGAGATTTCATAAGGCTCTACTGATTATTTCCCCTTTCCATATTGTGGCACATGTAAATATATAGTGAAAGGTCAGTGCTTGTTTTTTGTTCTGTGTTAGTTGGGTGATATGAAAAATGTTAAACTTCAATCTACTCCTTAGGCAGTATTTTTAAACTATTACAGTGAGATTTTATGATGCCAGACTATATTTTGACAGCACTGGTTCTCCCGTGTCTTAGATGCACAAAGTTCTCTATAAGGTTTA
Source organism: Acrochordus granulatus (assembly GCA_032468055.1). Taxonomy (NCBI): domain Eukaryota; kingdom Metazoa; phylum Chordata; class Lepidosauria; order Squamata; family Acrochordidae; genus Acrochordus; species Acrochordus granulatus. The sequence goes on from JANHZU010000990.1 coordinate 150,053, forward strand.
ACCAAAGTTTACCAGGTCCTCATCTTAGGACAAAAAGATATTACTTGAACAAGTATTTAGGTCAGGCTTTATATATTTTATACCAATTAACAAGAACTTAACACTTAATTTTACAACAAGGTAATTAGTAAATTTCAAACACCTGCCTTTATTAGTGACAACTGTTTTACTTGAAAGTTTCTCTGTCTGTTTTGAAATAAAAGAAGAGTAGACTGGTGTTGAATCTTCTTCATCACTGTCAAATTTTGATGTATCTAAAGAATACAAAATGTCTGTAATGCCTTACATACCAATGATTATCTTTTCAATATTAAATATAATTTTTGTTCATACTAAAGCCCGCAAAAAGGCTAAAATAAATATTGCAAATATTCAGCATTCCACTTAAGTATGTTAAATACATGTCTAAAAGTTTACGATTCTATAAAATTCAGAACAGCTTGTTTCACAAACAAGAAATGGGATTTTGCCCTTAAAATAGGATTTGTAAAGTTTGCTCTTGAAATGTTTCAGAATGAAATGTTTTGCATATGCAACTTAGGCATAATTAATGGGAGGGGAATTGAAAGCAATACTTTGTTCAGCCTTTACAGAAATAAGCATGTTGTTCTAAGTAAGTCAATTTAAAGAAACAATACTTCTCCAACAGTACCTAAATATGAGAAAGATACAAGAAAGAATTCAAATTATGCTTTTTATCTACCAATGCTTTATATGATCAAGAATGATAGCAATAGTAAGTAGTAATAACAACTACAGATATAGAAATCTCATTTTCCAATCAGTCAGCTTTAGATATGATTATGATACCTAATGTTTAATTAAGCAGCAAATTTCAGGTCAGAAAACAATGAATTTAACAAAACTCTAAATTAATGAATTTTACAAATACTTATTTTCAGAAATGTACTTCCATTTCTGGCATTTAATGAAATTAATGAGAAAAAAACTTACATGTTCTTATCACTTTAATGCAACTATCTTACATATCATTTTTTTAACTGTTACCCAGGAAGTGGGTAGTTTCTGAGATTCAAAAGAAGTGATACTCTCCTTTAGTATCTACAGGTTACACAAAGGTTTCATATATCCCTATGAAATTCTGCCTTGCCTACTGAGTTCAAATGTTTGATATATTTTATACATACCAATATTGGCTTTCCGAGAATAAGAAGGAAACGTGAATAAGTTACCAAAGTCTTGACTAGTTTTGTCCTGGGAAATCTTCCTATAATATAAAAAAAATTCATCAGTTTCTTCTACTTACATTTCATTTGATTTTGTGCAGAACTGCAATGCATGTTTAGTCATGCAATCATGTTCAACTCTTAATGATCTCATAAACAGTATCACATCAAGTCTCCCTGTCCTGCACTGCCTCCCAGAGTCCACCCGAACCCACGCCCCTTGCAACGACTGGTATACATGTAATATATACAGTAATAGATTAATCCATATAGATCCTCTACAGAAACTAATATGTAATAAATACATAATAATATTATTATATAATATTAATATAATATATTATATTAATAATATAATACATAATATATTATTATGTAATAAATACATAATAATATATAAAACATGAGCAACCAAATGGCTAAAGTTATATTTAATTACTATGTATCATTACAGTCCCAATTAACAATGTATATTTATTTTTAAAAGGTATATAAACATTTAGCAGTGTTGACATTTAATATTCAGAATATGTCTCATCATTGTACTGCTGATTAGAGACGAAATAACTATTCCAAACTTATGACACTTACTCTGGAGAAGGCTTTGATTTGACTGGAGAGAAATCATATTCATCTTTTTCAAGACTATCTGAGGGCACAAATTCATCTTCTCTGTCATTGATGTTCGGAGACACTTTTACTTTCAGTTCATCAAGATCATTATTGTTGGCATCTTCATCATCATCAGCATCGTCATCTTCTTCTGAGAAATCAAAGGTGTATTTGGGTCTTTCAGCTGAAAAGAGACATAATCAAAAATCTTTTTATGTTAAATGTTCCGTTTTGTATTTTACAATATGAACTTTTTGAGGAATTGGTGGAAACAACAGTATTGCAACTTACATTTTGCAACATATCACAATCCTAGATGGTAAACACTGAGTAACTAATCAACTTTGAATGATACAAACTAAACAGATTGCCTTCCCCCAACTTTGAATATATAAAAAACAAGTGAATATGGCAAGTACAGAAGACTGGATATCTTTTGGTTGATTTTTTCCCTCAGTAAAGTAGTTAAGATCCAAAAGGGGTTGGATTTGTGGGCCTTACAATTAGCATTTGCAAATGAAGATAATTTATTCATAAAGTGTTAAATGTATAAAAAATACAACAGTTTTCAGTTAAATAATTTCACTTATGAAAAAGTTGTATTAAAAATTGAGTTGTACGGAACTGTTAAAGTTGAGGCATCAAGAAGAATCTCTGCTAAAACTGTCAAAAACTAGTCATATATCCAAAATAGAAGCAACAGGTCACTGCAAACTACCTGAAAAATGTAGCTAACAGCAGAGTAACTGTAGACAGAATACTGCTGTGAATACAAAAATGATCTGCATGACAGGGATATAAGAAGGCCAACATTTGATCTGACATTACAAAAGCATCTTCAAAGCATACAAAAAGTCTTTTAAACCCAACATGCTTACTACAAACATAGTAGCCAATTATTAAAACTTAACTCGTTTACAATATTAAACTAAAATATTTTGCTAAATCATTGACATTCTCATTGCTACCTGCAGCTCTTCTAAGTAAAGAATCTCTTGGAATAATCACAGGCTCATTTTCTTCCAAGTCACTTTCAGACTTTGATTCATCATCTGACCATGGGTTTCGTTTCTTTACTTTTTTTGCAGCAGACTTTGTGACAGATGGTGTTCTTCTCACTCTAGTACCTAAAACAAAGTGAAATTCTTAGCAATGAAAGGAATAATTTTTATTACATATTCTTATATTTATCATTGACACTTTCCTAGATTAAGCTGGGAGATTAAATTGCAAGATTCAGTTACTCATCCTGCAGCATTAATGCATACTTATTGTATTTCAGTGATCTACTGATCAAATGATCCACTCCAATGTTGCACTTCAGAATATATGTTAAGTAGCACTAACTATGTGCACTTGCCTATGGAGCAGGATTTGTGGGTGGAACCCACCCATCCAGTCTCCTTCATTGCTATTGCCAGCTCTAACTGATACTAGTTGTTCCCAGTGCCATTGCCTGTCTCAAAAATATCCCGATGACAACAGTGTCCATGCATCAAGCTTTGGGTGGTAATGGTCAGGTTCTACTGATATATTAAATGTGATTGGTTAAGTTATTTTGTTTGCATTTTATTTGCATTCTGATTAAATTAAAATATGGTTCACTTCTTCCTCTGGCTAAAATTAAAACTGAAGAACAGCATCCACTATTAGTAAACTTGTAAGTATTTTGTGCCCACTTCTGTTCCTGTAAAGGTAATACTTTTTACCCTCAAAAAGTCACATAAGGGCAATTTAGGTCAGGACTATACAGGCCTAAAAAGGTAAAGGTAAAGGAGACCCTGCCAGTCGTGACTGACTCTAGGGTGAAGTGCTCATCCCCGTTTCTAAGCCAAAGAGCCAGTGTTCGTCCTGGGACGGCTCTGTGGTCACGTGGCCGGCATGACTGGACGCCTTAAAGTGCATGGACACTGTTACCTTCCCACCAGAAGGGGTGGTACCTATCTATCTACTCGCGCTCGCGCGCTTTTGAACTGCTAGGTGGGCGGGAGCTGGGGCGGACAGCAGGCGCCCGCCCTGCTGCATGGCAACGCTGGGTCGTGATCCCGGGCCGCCGACCTTCCAGCCGGCAAACCGAGCTCTTAACCACTTGCGCCACCAAGCCCCTTAAATACAGGTCTAAGTACCATCAATAATATTGTTTCACCATTTTTCCCGATGAAAAATCTAGCTATTATTTTGACTGATAAATATATATATTTATATATTTGACTGATAAATATATTTCTATAGCTGAAAGCAAAATTCATATTCTATTTTTGTTTTCAGTGCCTTTGCACATCAGTTTATAATTTTCTTTTTTGCTTTTGCCTTAATGGGGAGCAACTCACCTGGACCTGAATTCTCTCTACATAAGATGACACAGAGGAAGCATCTTCACTCCATGCTAATCTAGCTATCTTTTGCACCTGTATCTATATGTAATATTTCAATATGTTGATGAATTTCTCCTCATTGCACATAGTAGTGATGAAAAACCTATTATACTTTTCTATCATCCAGCAGGCCATGGAGACAAATCTAATATGCAGAGTTGCAATTTTATAATTCTCAAATTCTCTATTTTGATTATGTTATTTCACAGGTAAGTGTCAAATATTTCCAAAGGAAAAGGGCAGGGATGCAAGTTTGCAAATACCACCTCTACAAATGAAAAAAAAATGTTCTTTATATGATGGGATTTTTTATCTCTGAAGAACCAACTTTGCTTTTCAAATTCAGTTTTTATAGTCTCTTCTTTAAAAAATGTGTCCTTTATTGTTTCCTCCAGCAGTGTATTACAATTGCAAGATAGATCCAGTTGCATTGGTCTTTCCATTCTGTCTCAGTGATGTTCAAGCTACAGGCTTCTTAGTGGACAAATTCTCTGAATTTCAGGACTGCCTTCATTATATCTATTCTTCACATAGTGGTGGCTCTGATCTCATTTTGTTGCCTCCCAATAATTGAGGAAATTGGAAATGGAACAAAAAAATACCTCTTGGTTTGATTTTCCACCTCCAAGGTGATAGGAAAAGATGCTATCCAAACATTTTTTCAATAATTCTATATTTATTTTAACAGTATATTTTTAATATACTGCTTTTATAGGTACATGATGGCGTGAGCGGTTAAAACGCTGGGCTTGTTGGCTGGAAGGTTGGCAGCTTGAGTTTGAGATCCAAAAGCCGCAGCATAACACAGTGAGCTCCCATTGTCTGTCTAGCTCTTGTCAACCTAGCAGTTTGAAGCCATGTAAAAATACAAATAGATTAATAGGCACCACCTTGGTGAAAGATAACAGTGTCTGTGTGCCTCAGGTATAATCATGCCAGCCACAACTTAATGGAAGTGTCTTTAGACAAATGCTGGGTCTTCAGCTCAGAAATGGAAATGAGCACTGTCCATAGAGTTGGCCACAACTGGCAGGGGAAATCTTTACCTATTTTTACCTTTAGATCTAAATGTTTTACAGGTAGTTCATAAGATATGACCATAATGAAGCCTATTCTTTATGGTCAGAAGTCATGATGGCTGTTAAGTAAACCATCTCACTCCCACAACCCTCCCCAGCTTTTCCCAAACATGTGGATTGTTAAGCAGAACATGGAGTCTCCCAAGACTTCCCTTATCCTGAGGTACTCTGTGCTCTGCTCCTCATTTCTTGGGGTCACAAGCCTTGGGCCTATTTCCCACCCCATCAGGTCCCAAGCCCTCCTCCTCATCCCATGACACCATTGGATACTTACCTTTTGAAATCTCAGGAGCTTGGCTTAGGGAAGGAAGAGAGGCTGCTCTGTTCCTGGGCTGCATGGCACAATTCTGGAAACTGCCAGCATTTTTGGGACAATTACATTAAATTGTGGATATTCTGAAAATGGCAGTCACTTCTGAGGTCATACCACAAGCTCAGGAATGGAGCAGCTTCCTCTGCTTCCGTAATATAAACTCTGGACTCCTGTGGACCGCTGCAGAGCTTTCCAGAGTTGCATTAGGAAAGCAGAGCATGCATCTTTGTTCCTGGGCCATGTGGCATGAACCTGGAAGTGGCCACTATTTTCACAGCATCCACAATTAAATGCAGTCTGCCCAAAAATGGTAGCTGCTTCTGGGATTATGCCACAAAGCTCAGGAATGGAGCAGTTTGCTCTGCTTCCTTAACGGGAGCTTTGGAGATCTTCCAAAGGTAAACAGAGAGTATGGCTAGTGGAGTGGGGAGCAAGCCCAAGGCTTGTGTGGACCTGGGGAGGGGATGAGGAGAGAGAGGCAGGGGAGCCACAGCAGCATCCTGAAGTGTGTTGTAAGATGAACAATTGCAGGGAAGCTGAAGTGGCTGTAACTTTGAAACTGGGTTGCAAGAAGCTTTTGGGGAAGTCCTCTGTAACTTTGAACAGACACTAAATAATTGGTCATAAGTTGAGGACTACCTGTAGTCTTAGCCTACTTCTTTTCAAAAAGTAAATTATGCATATTATTTGAGGTAAGGATTGTTTCAAAACTATAAGTAGATAGTATTGGTTGTACAACTTTTTATGTTTGAATGACAGTCTATGAGCATAAAATCTCCCCTGTGTCTCTGCAAGAGATTCCCATCTATCACATTATTACTCACCAGGTTCCTTCTTCTCTCTCTTGGACTTGGGTGCCTTACTCATTGGACCAGAAGTATTAACCATGTCTTCTCCAGCACCTTCTATTGGTGTACTACCAAATTCTTCATCAAATTCCAGCTTTATTGCTGTTGTATCAAGATCTCCCTAAAATTCAAAAGAAAACAAATTAAATTATAATAATTAAGAAAAGGATGCAAACTGAAAAATAAACTCAATACATAGCCTTCAGGATAAACTTCAATCTTTCAAATTCCATTTCCAACCTGGAATATGAGATTACATATATGTGCTGCCTTTCCATTTCACGAGACTGTACAAGGCAACTACTAATAAATTAAATCCAAAAATAGAATTAAAACATGTTTAAAATGCATACATTAAAAATACAATCAATATTAAAAATTTATAAATTGAAATTAAGAAGTTGTGTTTTAACTTTCATAAAAACTAGGAAATGATAGTAAGATCCCAAGGAAGCTCATTCTACATTTGGAGATTATCACAGAAGGTGAATCTTATATTCTTAGTTATTTCATGATCACGTTACTATTAAAGAGCTTCAAATATTGCTATTCTAAAGAAATCCAAAAATATTCAACTAGTGTAGAATCAGAGTTTTATTTAGGATCAACAAATCAGATATTTATTACTTAATAATTAATCAATAATAAATTAATTATTAATAATTATTAATTTATTAATTAATAATTAATACAACACATAGGAAGATAAGTGAGGGAAGGGACAATTGTGTTAAATGTGCTGAAAACAGAAAATACAGTTAAAAATACAAGTATGTAGAGAAAATGCAAATAGCAGGCATTGCTACTAAAATTAGCATTCAGCACTTTGGAGAAGTGAGACTCTCACCACCATAAGCTACCTATTGATGTAATTTAACCATCTTGATATGTCCTAGGAAGGTTTTATTTTTCACTTCAGTACTTGTTGAGTTACTCTCTGCCCTTCTTTCTTAGATTGGTCTCCTTTTCTTTTTAATGCTTTTTAATCATATTTCATTTATGATTTTACTGTAGGGTTTTAACCTATTTGCAGTTGTTTATTTGTTCTGTAGTTTTTGAATTACTTCCACTTTATTTAGTATCAATGAAGTAGATACAAATTATTCAGGAGAAAAATTAAGATTTGCTAAACAAAAAATAAAAACAAAACAAACTTATTTACCTTTTTCTTCTTTAGCAATTTCTTACTGGCATCAGCTTTCATAGCTGATGTAATCTGTGGAACTATTCTCCTACCAAATGGTGAAGGCATGGTTTCTTCCAAGTGAAGTTTTTTTATCTTGGGTTTACCAACTTTGCCTTTTATGGGTTTGCCAGTCATTCCTGCCAATACATCTTCTCTTTCCTGAGCTTCTACTTTCTAAAATATAC
>JANHZU010000990.1:157937-170732 GCA_032468055.1 Acrochordus granulatus
AATTTTGTAGACAATGGTACATTCTTTGTGTACATTCAATAGAAGCAGTAATTGTATTTTGAGGAAACAGGATACAAAGAATATTGAGACTTTTGATGATCACTTTGATGTTGGAGAAGATTCAAAAAAGTATCACTGATAGCCAAAAAAAGAAAAACAAGTAGATCCTAGAACAAATCAACCCAGAGTTTTTACTTGAGGCACAAATAACCAGGCTCAAATTATCATATTTGGATCCATAATGCAAAGACCCAAATCACTTGAGAAAGCCCATTATGTAGCACCACCTTGATGGCACATAATCAAAAACAGAGGTCCTCTATGAACTTAGCATTTAATCTTTGATTTAGTATCAAGCAATCAAGGATAATAGCAAAATTAATTGTGATACAATACTAGTATTTTAGAAGTGTGCATATTCAAATTAACAATCAATACTATTTTACTTCAAGGTTTAGTACTTGAAAGGTTAAGAATTCAAAGTTTGATCTCAGGAAATCAAAAACTCATGGTTATACACAATATCAATTTTAAATAAATTTCTACCCTTATATCTGCAAAATGATTATAGAAAAATTTATATTCATGATATAATAGGGTTTTGCCAAGAATATCAAAATTGTGAGACACGTATTATTTTATCTTCTGGCCCAAATGAATAATTCTAACTTTTAAGCAAGAAATTAAAAAAAAGTATTTCACATTTGTGCTAATTTCAATCACATATTCACTTTGAAAATCAAAGGAAAAAGTCAAAGCTTGCAAGTTATATATGTAAAGAAATGTTATTGGACTTCCAAGTTTCAAAGCAAGAAATCAAATATGTAGAAAATCCCAGGAACAACTACTATACCAATTTTATTCAATTTAGAACTGTCTGGATACATTCCGAGTCCCACAGATATCAAGATTATTTCCTCACTGCAAAATTTGCAACAAATACAGTTTTGAAAATACAATTCAAGAATGAAATCATACGAATTCTCTTTCATTTTCTTATAATGAGCTTAGTTATTGGAAGACCAATCAATTGTCCCCACAAAACAGCCTAATATAAAACTTGATGCTATACATGGATTTTAATATGAGTCAGCCTACATCAAGTTCTTCTATAAAAGCTGCTAAATCTTCTTTCCAAAGGTCAGAAGAAGATTTTCTCTTGAGATCAATGAGTTCCTTTCCCTAAAAGATAAAAAATAGTAAAATAATCTGCATTAGAAACATATTCTAAACATTGAAGGTAAGCTAATATAAGAACATAAATATAACCTTGATGGATTATGCCAAGGCCCTTTTTAGTCCAAAACTTCATTACTGACATTGGCTAGGGTACTGAAGTGCTCAGAAGCAGAAGATGGAAATTTATCTTTTCCTGTTAGCAGTCCCCTATAACTGTTATTTGGAGGCGTGCTTCTTGCAATTGTGTAGAACATTAAGACTTCAAATTAAATAGATTTTGACAGATCTAGCCTGGATAAATATATATCAATAACTGTTTATAGCCATTCAGCTTAATGACCATCATCATGTCTTGTGGCAATGAATTCTATACAATAATTATGAACCATATGAGTTTTGACCTTCTAAATTAATGTATAAATAATGACTCTCAAAACAAAGCAAATGGCAAATTATATACATTTTTATTCAGTTGATGATTAGCATTTTAGCAGTGCCATTATACATTTTGAGAAATAAATTTGATTTAAAAATTTAAATTATTTAATTTCACATGGAAGAAGCACTTTCATGTTCAAACTTAGAAAATACCTACCTTTGCATCTCGCTGCTTAATTATTTCTTCAACTTTCTCTTTAGTAAGACACCATAAAGACATATTTAAGATGTAATTAAAATCTGGACCTGAAGTAGATCCTGAAGAGGAGGTACTATCATCATTGAGATTCTGTATGTCTTCCTCTTCTGCAGCCTATTTGAAGAACATATTAATTATAATACTGCACACGTATACAGAGAAATGATGAATGGGGAGACATAGCACAAATCTAATAAATGCAGAAAATAATTTTACATATATCTATTAGGAGATAATCAAAACATTAATAACTTTTTAAAGTGGTAAATGTAATTTTCAAGATACAAATTGTAAAAAAAAAAAACTGGCATGAAGATAGCTCTCCAAAGAAATGCAAAAGTTATTACAATATGAATAGCAGGTTTATTTGTACAATAGATATTAATAATAGAAACAATGGATATTAATAAATTATCCAGAAGACTGCTACTCACAGGGAAAGTGAAACTAGAATTTCAAATTCTAATTATATCTGTACAATTGTTCTAAAAAGTGAAACTAGAATCTCAAATTCTAATTACATCTATACAGTTGTTATATAGAGAGTGACCACAAACTGAGCCCCCATTCAAAAAGGGGCAACTTTTAAAAAATATCTTTAAATACTGTGAAAAGAAAGATTTTGTCAAAAGTCAAAATCATTACATTCTGAAACTTTATTTATCTGTTCTTCTTTCTTACCAATATGTTATGCATTAAGGAATTATAGAGTAGCATAAATTAGAACAGAATAGGCTGGCTCTGATTTTCATACAGTGAAGAAAACGTCTAAAAATATGTTCAATTAAAGCAACCAATCAGCTTGACTAGTTTAAATTTCTTAGACTTTACAAAAGAGATCTATATATTTATCTGTAGAAATGTATGAATGTGACTGTGATTTTCTCAACAAAGCTGGAAGTATGACTTACTTTTTCTTGAGCTTCCTTCCAGGATTTGACAGGGTCAGATTCATAACCTCTCTGGACTAGCATTTGAATCAAATCTCTCTTTGATTTGTTCTCTATGGGGGGGAAAATTGCAATGAAAAAAATATAAGACGAAAGAGATCAACTGAAGAGAAAGTTACAGAATATATTATATCCTTTAATTCTATATTATTCTTACCTATGGTAATTTTCCCTTGTATTTTCTCTAAAATAAAGCGAGCTTGATTGTTAAGCTTTGTAGATTCTGCCCCTAACATTCCCACAAGCCATTCCTTGCGCAAACCATAATAATTTAAACGTAAGTCAAAGAATTCTTTTAGGATATCTTGCACAGTTTCATATTTCTTCAGACACCCCATATGATCAAATAGCACCTGCACAAATGTAAAAAAAAAAATTTGGTTAAAAATTATTTTCACATTGTTAAAAATATAAAGGTTTCCTCTTTTGGTCATATCTGACTCTAGCAGGTAGGGCTCATCTCCATTTCATAGCCAAAGAACCAGCGTTTGTCTGAATGCTTCCGTATCATGTGGTTGGCATGACTATATGCCAAGGGGCATTGAACACTGTTACCTTCCCACCAAAGGTGGTAACTATTTATTTACTTGCACATTTACATGTTTTTGAACTGCTAGATTGGCAGGAGCTGGAGCAAGTAATGGGAGCTCACCCCGTTACGCAGCACCTGGGTCTCAAACTTTGGCTGTTGACTTTCCAGCTGACAAGCCCAGCATCTTAACTGCTAGGCCACTGCATCCCTAGATCCACATTGTTAAATAATTATTTCTGAAGAAAAATTAAATTATTATAGAAAATTAGTTTTTAAAATTTCTCAGCTTTGAATTCAAAATTCAGATTTCAGTTGTTTTACTTGAAGTTGACAAAGCTGTATTTGCTAATTAATAGACATGCATTTATCTTTGTTAAGTATATCTGAAGGTTTTTCATTTTTCCCCCAAATATTAAATGTTAAATTAAAGCCAATGAAGTATTTGGTTTCACTAGCCATTTTGTTTGTACACAGTGTAACAATGTTATTGCTCATGGCCAGCAGGAGTGCAGAAGTTCTAGGGGAGGATGTGCCAGTGGAGACTTACCCCAGTTACATGCTATTTTCTCTGCAGGTTTTAGGACTAACTTAGTGGGGCAGTTGATTGGGAAAGTTGCAAATGGCAATCATGGGGTGCTGCAATCTGTTATAAGTGCATATTGGTTGCCAAGTGCACAAATCATAATCATGTGGCCTCAGGGGTATTGGGAAGGCTGGAACAATGATACCCACCAATTATTTACTGATATAACTTTGAATTATCACTGAATGAATTGTTGTGGATAGAAGATAACCTGTAGTGCAAAAAGCCTGTAACCATTCATATCTCAATAATGCCTTTACACAACTTGGGCAAAAGTTTCATAATCAATGTTATTTCTGCCATAGACAGAAATAACAACATAACAATTATGCTAAAACAGAAATAAAAAAATAAGATGAAGATAAAATCACAGAATAGAGGTATTAAAACACACACACACAAATTAAATTACTGGCTAAGTTAATTTTGTAGGACCACATCTCAGGCACATTGCTTGAAAAAATGGTTTGACCAGATCCAATCTTATTGGAATTAATATATTGGAAGAGAATCCGCCATGGTTCAGAGTGACACAAAGTCATTTTGAGAGCCAGATTGGTTTAGTGGTTAAGTAACAGAGTAGAAATCAGGAGGTCATATGTTCTAGTCCTGCCTTAGCCATGAAAGCCACTTGAGTGATCTTGAAGCAGTCATTCTCTCTCAGCCCAACTCACTTCATGGGGCTGTTGTTGAGGGGAAAACAGTAGGAAGAAGATGTGTTAAATATGTTGGGTGCCTTGTGTTGTTCATAAAATAATAAAGGTGGGATACAAATAAATTTATGCCAAGTCTGGAATTTGTCTTGAAGACTTAAACAAGCCAAACAACCTGAGTTGAAAATTAATTTGAGTCAGAAATATGTGCTACATGGGCATAAGTTTTAAATGGAACTATTCCATCTTCAGCTTGAAGGGCTGAGTTAAGACACAATGAGGAATCAAAAACAAGTTCATTGGGAAGTTATTATTTAAATTAAAGTTCATCATTCCAAAATGAAGATTATTTACAAGGGGAAAGCATTCAAGACAGTTGCCACTCTTCCCAAGAGTAGACATCCCAGCAAATTCATCCCAAGGACAGACCATGCAACACTCAAGAGAAATTGCAAAAAAATCCAAAAGTTACATCTCAGTACAATGAGAAAAAGATTGAACAACTATGGTTTGATTGGAAGGGTTGCCAGGAGAAAGCCTCTTCTCCCTAAAAAGAACATGGCAGCATGGCTTAGGTTTGCAAAATTGCATATGAACAAATCATAAGACTTCAGAAACACTATCCTTTGAAGAGATGAGAGCAAAGTGGAGATGTTTGGCCATAAAACACAGTTTGGCAAAAGCCAAACACAGCATTATCAGCATTAACCTCTCATACCAACTATCAAGCACAGTGGTAGAGGGGTGATGATTTGGGCTTGTTTTGCAGCCAGAGGCCATGTGGGCACCTTGCAGTCATTAGGTCAATCATGAAGTCCTCTGTATACCAAAGTATTCTAGAGTGAAATGTGAGGCCATCTGTCTGACAGCTAAAGCTTGGCCAACATTGGGTCACACAACAGGACAATGATCCCAAGCACATCAGCAAATCTACCTGGCTGAAAAAGAATCAAGGTGTTGCAGTGACCCAGTCAAGTTATTGCTGCTAAAGGTGGTTCTAGAAGTTACTGAATCATAAGGTATACGTAGTTTTTCACATATGGCTTCTCCATTTTGGCTTTTTGTAAACTAAATGATGACATGGTGTAATGTGTCATGTGTTGCTTTCATATGAGGTTATATTGACGTATTTTTAAGAACTATTAAGAAACAGATTTTTACGATGTCCTGATATGTAAAACCATAGAACTCAAAAAATAGTGTACTTTCTTTTTCACATCTATCTTCCACCTATGATTGTGTCTAGAAGGCTTCTATGAAAAAACATATTTTTTATTTTTGAAAAAATATTGTCGATGAAATAGAAAGCAATTGATTTTAGACTTCTCCTCAAATGGATGGATGAAGTAGAAATGATGGCAGGGCAAAAGTTATTGGAAGTTATTTTATTTTAGCCATAGCAATCTATTCTGTACTAGATCAGAATAGCATCTATTCTGCATATCTCTATTCATATAAGAATTTAAAGGTATTTAATAAAGCATGTCCTGGTAAGAAACCATTCTGCAACTTTTACAGGAAAAAGTTACTTAGTCTTCGTTTTAAAGCTATAATCATATGCATATTAGTTGGCAGCAACACAGTATGGCTTCCTTCTGAATAAACATGCAGCATTAAACTATGTACTTCTATAAACCTACTATATATGAATATTTGCCTTTGTTGTTGTTCAGTCATTAAGTCATGTCCAACTTTTTGCAATTAAGTCCTCCCTATCCTCCACTGTCTCCAGGAGTTTGCCCAAACTCAGGCCCATTGTGCCGATGATGCTATCTAACCATCTCATCCTCTGCCATCCCTTTTTCTTCTTGCCTTCAATCTTTCCCAGCATCATGGTCTATTCCATTGAGTCCTCTCTTAGCTTTTAGGTGTCCAAAGTATTTGAGCGTCAGTATCTGTCCTTCCAATGAACAGTTAGGCTTGATTTCCTTTAGGATTGACTGGTTTGATCTCCTTGCCATCCAAGGGACTCTCAAAAGTCTTCTCCAGCACACAATTCAAAAGCATCAATTTTTCGGCACTTAGACTTCCTTATAGTCCAAACCTCACATTATTATTGAGAAAACCATATCTTTGACAATATTGACCTTTGGCAGCAAGATGATGTCTCTGCTTTTTAATACGCTGTCTTGGTTGGCCATAATTTTCCTCCCAAGGAAGAAGCATATTTTAACTTCATGGCTGCAGTCACTGTCTGCAGTGATCTTGGACCTCAGAAAGTAAAATATATCACTGTTTCAATTTCTTCCTCTTCTATTTGCCAGGAAGTGATGGGACAGGATGCCAAGATCTTAGTTTTTTATTGTTGAATTTCAAGCTTGGTTTTGCAGTCTCTTCTTTCACTCTCATCAAGAGGCTCTTTAGTTTCTCTTCAATTTCTGCCATTAGAATGGTATTGTCCGCATATATGAAGTAGTTGATATTTCTTCCGGCAATCTTAATTCTGGCTTATGATTCATCTAGCCTGACATTTTGCTTGATGTGCACAGCATATAAGTTAAATAAGCAGAGCACCAATATACAGCCTTGTCATACTCCTTCCCCAATTTTGAATCAATCCATTGTTCCATGTCCGGTTCTCAATGTTGCTTATTGACCCGCATACAAATTTCTCAGGAGACAGGTAAGGTGGTCTGGTATTCCCATCTCTTTAAGGATTTGCCACAGTTTGTTGTGACAATCAAAGATTTTAGCATAATCAATGAAACACAAGTAGATGTTTTTCTGGAACTCCCTTGCTTTCTCCATGAGCCAGTGCATGTTGGCAATTTGATCTCTAGTTCATCTGCCTCTTCAAAACCCAGCTTGTACTTCTGGTAGTTCTCAATACATATACTGCTGAACCCTCCTCATAGTATTTTGAGCATAATCTAGCTAGCATGTGAAATGAGTACAATAGTTTGAACATTTGGCATTGCCCTTCTTTGGGACTGGAACATAAAATTGATCTTTTCCAATCCTGTGGCACTGTTGAATTTTCCAAATTTGATGGCACATTGAATGCCATCTTTACCAGTATCATCTTTTAGCACTTTACCAGTATCATCTTTTAGGATTTTAAATAATACAGCTGGAATATTGTCACCTCCTCTAGCTGTGTAATTTGTAATGCTTCCTAACGCCCACTTAACTCCAGATGTTTGGCTTGAGGTCAGTGACTACACTGTCATGTTATCAGGAACACTTAGATCTTTTCTGTATAAATCTTCTGCATATTTCTTCTACCTCTTCTAAATCTCTTCTGCTCCTTTTAAGTCCCTACCATATTTATCTTTTATCATGCTTATCTTTGCACGAAACATTCCCTTGATATGTCCAATTTTCTTGAAGAGCTCTTTAATTTTCCCCAGTCTATTATTTTCCTCTATTTTTTTGCACTGTTCATTTAAGAAGACCTTCTTATTTCTCTCTGCTATTCTCTGAAAATCTGAATTCACCTGGGTATATCTTTCCCTTTCTCCCATGCCTTTCACTGTCCTTCTTTCTTCAGCTATTTGTAAAGCCTCTTCAGACAACCACTTTACTTTCTTGCATTTATTTTTCTTTGGGATGGTTTTAGTAGCTACCTCTGTACAATGTTACACACCTCCAGAATTGCTTTTCCCACTCTTTTATTCCATTCTTTCTAAGGATTCTTGCCCACAATACTATATATAATGGTCATCTTCCTGTCCATTTTAGTTCACTGATTCCCAAGATTTTGATGTTCAATCTTGCCATCTCATTTTTCACCACATCCAGCTTACCTTGATTCATAGATCTTACATTCCAGGTTCCTGTGTAATATTGTTCTTTACAGCACTGAACTTCCTTTTCATCACCAGACACATCCACAGCTAAACATCCTTTCAGCTTTGGCTCAGCTGCTTCATTCTTCCTAGAGCTACTTGTAATTGCCCTCCACTCTTCCACAGTAGCATACACCTTTCAGTCTGAGGGGCTTATCTTCCAGTGTCATATATTTTAATCTTTTGATACTGTCCATAGGATTTTCTTGGCAAGGATACTAACGTGGGTTGCCATTTCCTTCTGCAGTGGTCATGTTTTGTTGGAACTCTCTGCTGTGACCTGTTCAGCTTGGGTGGTCCCACATTGCATAGGTTCACTGTGTTACACAAGCCCCCGCCACAAGGTAGAAATCCACAAAAGGGAGTACATTTGCGACACAGTCCCTTATTGAGGAATCAGATATTAACTGATATTTCCAGTTTTGAATTCTCAGCTTAGTTCATCTGCCTCTTCAAAACCCAGCTTGTACTTCTGGTAGTTCTCAATTCACATGCTGCTGAACCCTCCTTGTAGTATTTTGAGCATAATTTAGCTAGCATGTGAAATGAGTACAAGAGTTCGAACATTATTTGGCATTGCCCTTCTTTGGGACTGGAACATAAACTGATTTTTTCCAATCCTGTGGCACTGTTGAGTTTTCCAAATCTGATGGCATATTGAGTGCAGCACTTTACCAGTATCTTATGCACAGGTAGATATTTATGGACCAGGCTCAAGAATGTATTTTAAATACCCTGAAAATACCTTTCCAACATTATTGTAAATGAATAATTATCAGAGACTGAATGATCTGACATAATTAGCAAAAACAGCAATCAGTCTACACAAGCTAAAGGGGGTCCTTCTAATTAATAGTAGAGTGGTGACTATAATTCAATCCGTTTTGAAAGGGATTGAACTCCCTTACTCTATAATGCTGCTTTATATAATAAATTTTTATAATAATTGGGGATGATTATGCATCTATAATGTTCAATATGTGAGTTGCATTTTCAGTTTGTCATCTCACAATAATTCTTCCTGCCTTGATTATATTACATTTATGCAGGAAAACACCTTCTGTATAGGACTACTTTTGAAAAGTAACATTAGAACTATTCTTACTATTCCTCAGATATTTTAGGATCATATTGATCTATTAAAGTCTATAAATTACTACATAGGTGGTCTTTATTTAATGTTCACTTCTTCAGTGACTGTTGAAATTTACATTGGCACTGAATGAGGAATATTTACAAGGAGTTCTTGATACTGTGGCCATTACAATGTCTCTGTGGTCACATGATTGAGATCTGGGCATTTGGCAACAAAGCCAAGATTTGTTAAAGTTAGCAGGACGTTAGCATATGGTAATCACATGACCATAGGAGACTGCACTATAGGATTTGCCTAACAACTGCAGCTGGGACTGCTGGCATTGCCATCATAAGTTGGTGTAATCACATAACTTCAAACCTTATGATTACACCACTTAGCAACAGAGTTCCCAACTCCAATCACCATCAGTAAGTGAAGACTACCTGTATTATATGAGTTAAAGTGAAAGAAAAAATACTTTTTTGTATAAAATATATAAAGAGAAACATGTCATGTGATATATATATATTAGTAGTATAACACTGAAAAATAATAAATTGCTACTGTCTGGAAATCAAACACAGAAGAAAGTTACCATAGAATTACAAGTTAAACTTGTTTGAAGCTTAAAGACTTTGTGGAGTCCAGCAGCTTCTGCTTGAGCAAGCTTTTCTTCTGTCATTTTTACAACAAATTTCACAGTTGTATCGGTGTGATATTCTTTGTAGTCAGAAATTAATGCTGGTGTTTTTTCAGTCCCATTCAACATTGGTTCTAATACTTGTTCTTTATAAACCTGTAAAAAGATTAAAAATTAAAATAAAATTTAAAGGAAATAGTAGAAATATTTTAAGTCTAAAATTGTATCAAAAATATTTACCTGAGTCCATGTTCGAACTGGAAGTTCTGTAACTTCTACTGTATTCCTATCAACGACAAATATTTCTCCACTCACTACATATTGATTCTGACCAAGTTCTTGGATTGTTCCTTTAAAGTTTTTGTAGTTTGGAAGCTACAATAGTAAAAAATATATATTAAGTATATGCACCTAAAGAAATTTTGATTGTTTTTATAATTTTAACAAAATCTAAAATTATAAATCAATAAGTTTTTGAGTAAATAAATCAATAAGTATTTGAGTAAAAAACAGTATTTATACAGAAATGGCAATTACACATTATTTTATAGGGAACTTCTCATTATTCTTTCATGCGAATGAGCAACTTAGTACACAACCACATAGCAAAGAAAAAAGTGGGCGTGGATTAGAGTGTATACAGTGGTGCTTAAAAGTTTATGATCCCATTTGAGTTTTCAATATTTTTGCATAAATATGATCTAAAACATTACCTGTTGTCTATACAAGTCATAAAACTAAATAAAGAGAACCCAGTTAAATAAATGAGAGAAAATATTATATTGTTAATGTATTTTTTGAAGAAAATGACCCAAAGCTACACATTTGTGTGGAAAAGTATAAGAGGCATAGCAGGAAATTAAAACACTGTCACACCTCTAATGTCCTAGTATGCACCTTAGGTAGATTCTCAGTTATCTAGTTTACACTAAATGTGTTTTCTAGACTGAAAACTATTTGGGCATTCATTTGGAATTATGATAATCCATGTCTTTAAAATTTTGGAATTCATTTTTGGCCCAAAACATCAGTTTCATCTTAGTACTCACTGGTCTGATGAAATACATATAGGTCACATCTCACCTAATTCCTCAACACTCTTTTTTGGGGTTAAAGCCACAAGAGAAGTTATTCCAGTTATAAATGGAACAGTTTGATTGTGTTGCAACCTGTTTATCTTCATATTATCACCAGCCTAGCTATGATCATCTGTCATTATATCAATATTCTCCTTTGGAATAATTTACAAATCAAGGCTTTCATGGGCTTATCTATATCAGTTACCCATTCCATGTTTTGCTAGGGAGAGAAGATAAAGCCTGCTGAACAGAGTGGGTAGGCTGTTTTTTTTGGTTGGGACTGTTCCTTTTTAGTATTTCAGTACAAAAGTCTGGTAAGGCCATTCTCATCCTCGCCTTGATCATGGCAATGAAAACTTCTTGTACTGTATAGATGCGCTAAAAGTTATCATTACTAAATCAAAGGTTCTTAAGCTTCATGTTATAAAAGATTTTATAAAAAAATCTCTGAATAATCTCTGAAAATTTGGTATTTGTTTCAGGCCTCCTCATCTTTATCTGAAAAAGAGAAGTTCTTTCTCTTTAAGTCTCTTGGATTTTCCTCTTGTAAGGAGACTCCACTATTTGTGTCTGAGAACCTAGCTAGAACCAGTTCTGCCAACATTGCAATAATTTTTCTAATCAAACAAAACTTCCTGATAATGTTCCTACTCTCTCCTAATCTCGCTATTCATGCTAGCAATGGAAAGTATAAGATCTTCTTTCATAACCAATAGTACTATTAAATGAGTGGGAGGTCATCCCCTTTGTTGTAAGTGTGACTTCCCAGGTGGGTGTAAATTATTTTAGCCACGTGTGATGTTCTGAAGGTATTCCTGGGATGTCTGTCCAGCCATGCTACTTCGTCAATTTCAGTGCTTCTCACTACCCCTTCTGAATGTGGAGGTCGGTAATGGAATGTTAGTTTGACTCAAAGAGAAAGAGTACGAGAATGCCTAGTCTTTACAGAGACTAGGAGAACTCAGAGATAGACCTGAGGGGGGAAAAGAAACCTACCACACCTGTAGGAAGCAGAGCTAAGACTGGAAAAGAGAAAGAGAACGAGAATGCCTTGTATTTACAGAGAAGATATTTTTATCCTGGAAAAGTATAAATCATGAGAAAAAAAATAAACTTTGATATAATGATGTTAGGGATAAGTTGAAGTAAAGTAGAGCTTTGATAAGCATTCATGATTCTCTTACAACATTTATCCACTTTAAAGTATAAGTGGATTATAAGACTTCTTATAATTCCTTTTCCTGACCTTCTGTACCTTGAAAGGCTAACAAGATCTCTGGAACTGTCCTATCTTCTCCATTGGGAAAAAAGCAATACCACTGCCTCTAGGGATTGCATGTGAACCACAATTTCCCCCACTTGAAAAAAATGAATGGGAGACAACAGAAAACTAGGTAAGCTACTTCTTGGGAGAAGCAAAAGGCGGCCAGTTTTTTTCTTGTTGATATTTACTGTTGCAGCTGCTTTTACCAAGCCAGTTCAGCTCCAGCTCTACAGAAAAAGATTATGTATGTACAGTATTCCCATTTCCCTTCCTCCCTTCTTCCTTCCTTCTCTTTCCTTCCCTTTCCTTTTATTCCAACTTATCTATTTTTAAAAATCTCTACTTAGATAGACCTGAGGGGGGAAAAGAAACCTACCACACCTGTAGGAAGCAGAGCTAAGACTGGAAATGA
>JANHZU010000991.1:0-17238 GCA_032468055.1 Acrochordus granulatus
CCTCAGGGGGTGTGGACTGCTGCTTGTAGAAAGGAAAAAGAAAGGCTCTGGGTTAGCACAGAAGAAAGCAAAGTGTCGGGGGTTGCCCCACAGAGGGCAAGAAGTGTGGTGGGGGGTGACCTAGAAAGATGCTTTCAAGATTTCAAGCCTCCAAAGTCAGCACAGTGTCCCCATTTTGAAACACTTGCAGAGCAGAGAGCAGCTCTGCCCGGTCACCCTTTTACAGAGCTAGGAGAGGATGTGTGTTGGCAGCTGTGCACACCCCTTTTCTCCAACCAGGTTACCTCTGGCTGCAAATGTGGACAAAACATTTTCCTTCCAGCAGGAAGGGAAGGGGGAGATCCTGGCTTCAGGCAGCAGCAGAGCCCTTGTAATTGTACTTTGCAGGAGACTCCAGTTACCAATGGTGACTCCAGTTACCAATGGTAACTTCAGTTACCAATGCTGTTCCTCTTGGGCTTCTATTAACTGGGAGCATTTAGGAACCAGTTTGGTACAGAGAGAGAGGCAGTTACTCAATCCAGGTTGAATTCCAGGAGGGGGATTAGGCCATACTGGATGATGTCTCTCAAGCCTTTTCCTACCCCCTGGTCTGGCTCTGTGCAGGAGAGGGCATTGGTCTAGCTTGCACCTTTGAACACTGGTTCAAAGCAGAAACCAGGAGGAGGCTGTGCAGAACTACAGCACAGTTCAGCTGTTCCCCTTCCAAACCCCCAAGAAAGCCAAAATCAGCCAGCAGCCCAGTTAGGACAGAATTTGGATTAGCCTAATGGCCAAACGTTTATTGGGACTGCACCCACTCACCTTCCCACCAACAGCTCAGCCTGCTTGCTTTTGTTGTAGACCAGCATAGAACCACTCAGACAAATTCCTGGAAAGAGATGTTGAAACAGGATCAGTGCTCAAGAAGCCTTTGGAGGGAAGGCGGGCATGGGGTGCTCCAACCAACGAGCCAGATCATATCAGAGCTTCCTGTACCCCAGTGAGCCCACTCCCAAGTGTAGAACCATGAGGGGAGTGTTCCTTCAGCCAAGTACCCTGTTGAAAAAGGCTGACTGCGGGGGCTAGAATGGAGCACACCCAGCAAAGCCAAGCAATCCCCTACTTCCTGTTCCCTGAAACACCCCTTCCTCCCGCAAAACCCCATCTTTTCTCTTGGCGAAGAGATTCTGTTGCTCTCTGGTAACTTCCTTGTGTGTTTGGTATTCCACCCCTTATTTATTGCTGCTCAGACTGTCTTTGGAGGTCATGACCATCCTTTGTCGCTGTGAGAATATTGAGACGTCGGAGGGGGTCCCACTGTACGTAACGGGGGTCGCACAGGTAATAATCCTCCCGCTTTGGTCATGTCTGCCTAACCCTTCTCATCTTTCCTTCTGTCCCACGCAGCATAGCAGCAGCAAAGCAGATGACAACCCAGGCCCACTTGCTGTCTGGTGGGCCTGTCCTGGCACCAGCCTTCTTTCTCTCTCCTTCGCTCCCCCCTTCTGTCTCTGGCTCTCACTACCTGCTGTTGCCCTCCATGGTAATGTAGAGAGGCGCATGGGAGCTTCTGAAGTCCAAGGCAATGGCCCCAGTGGGAACATGGCTGGCACTTGCTCACCTGGATGGCCACAGTCGCTTCACAAACCATACATAGCATCACGAGGCCGATGTATCAGGGAACTGTCTGAGTACAGCTGAACATGGGGGCAAACCATCCTGCCCATTTGCTAGTTCCAAAATCAACACAGGATTTGTATCTTTGTCAGGCCAAGATGGACCTTGGCTATGTTCTGCTGCCACTGCAGTCTCTTTAGCCGTGCCTTGGTGCCCAACTGTCAACCTGAGGCAACTGTTTCTCTTGATTTCTACATAGGAGGGTCACCTGTTGTTTACAAAGGAGCACTCCTCCTCTTTAAAAAAACATGTAGAAGTTTCCATCCTCTTGACTTTTTAATCAGATCCCCCACTTTAATCTAACATGGGGCTTCTTGCATTCAGGGGCAGGGCTGGAATACTGACACTGGACAAAGAGAGCCCCCTTTAAAATGGTGGTCATAGCTGGGCAGTTCAAAACTGAACATAGCCCAGTCTGTGGAGCAAGGATAGGTTTGATGTTGGTAATGCTGTTCGCTCAATTGAAGGTTCAGTAATGCTGTGTTTCTCAACCTTGGCAACTGTAAGATGTGTGGATTTCAACTCCCAGAATTCCCCAGGAAGGTCCACACATCTTAGGGAATTCTGGGAGTTGAAGTCCATGCATCTTAATTTGCTCAGGTTGAAAAACACTGTGTTAGTGGATAGGCACTCAAGAATAATAAAACTATTCAGACACCAGACAGTCTTCCAGGATAGACACATGGCTTGCCAGGGGTTGCTTATTTTCTTGCCCTTGGTCAGTATTTGGAAAAGGGGGGAAGTCCTCTTGATTTTCAAGTCCAAGTAAGGGTATCCTGCTGTGATTCTTGGCTTTAGGAAGCTTCTGGGGTTGAAGCTAGCAGGGAGCTCTTGTTGTCTACAGGGCTGTCCATCCTTCAGCCCTTGGGACATCTGAGCAGCCCTCTTGGGAGGCTTGCCAGAGAGGGGAGAAGATGCTTTAGGGTCTGGAAACCTGACTTTCCTGCCTCCTTCCCACCCTTAACAGCATCTTATAGTCCCCATTGTGAGTGGAAAGCTGCTCTCCTGCACGCCTCCCTTTTGGGGGCTGAAAGAGCCCAGCAATCTCACAGAAGGCCTCCAGGCAGCTTCTGAGTTACCTTGGACCAACGCAGCAGGTGGCCCCAAGCGAAGGGGAGAGCTGGACCAGTAACCTGGAAACGTGCCAATGTTTTACGTTTTTTGGCAGGATTTCCCTAGAGATAATGACGTTACAACCCAGGTGCGAGGACGTAGAGACGGCGGAGGGGGTAGCTTTAACTGTCACAGGTGTGGCCCAGGTACAGTACCTCCAATGCCTCCTTTCAGGAATGCATGTCTCTGGTCTAACCTTCCTTCCTCCCTGGCAGGAGGCAGCTTTAACCCAGACAGCGGAGCCCTTGCCTCGCAAGGCACACACCTTTTTCTTAAGCTTGGGGGGGTTCTAATCTCCTCTGCCACCAGCCCACGCTGTGCAGCATCCACGTTTTGAGTGGGGAACCCAACTGCTGCTTCTGCCTCTGATCACTTAAATGGTTGTTTCTCTGTGTGTGTGTCACAGGGAGCCTCTGCCCGTTGTGGATTCTGCAGTACAGGATTTCAACATGGGGTCACATTGCTTGTGCTACAGTCTTTTCCTCTCTCCAGTTTTTCATTTGATGTCTCCGGTGTTTGTGTCAGGATTGAATCAGATCCAAATCAGGAGCTGCTCATCAGCAATGCTGCTGCACTTATTTATCCTGACTCCAGGGTGCCAGTTGGTACACAAGACAGTCCTCGCTGCCTGCCCTGTTTAGTCATAGCAGTAAAAAATTAAGGACTTAAATGGGGTTCTTTACCCATTCTCTGCGGGAAAATTGCCCAGAGTTGCTCTTGACAAGTTGGGCAGCAAATAAATTTAATCAAATAAAACATTATAGGAGGCTGATTGGGTGAGGTCTCTCTACCATGAGTACATGGAATTGTAGTCGTCTTTATCCACAACTTCTTGGCTGTTTGTTTTTATTTTCATAGGTTTGATTAGGCAGTGTTTTTCAACCTTGGCCACTTTAAGATGGGTAGACTTCAACTCCCAGAATTCCCCAGCCAGCATGCAGTGAAACTTCCCTACAGATAAATGCTGTAAGTTTGATATAGGTAGTCCTTGACTTACAATCACAATGGAGCCTGCCCATTGTGACTCATAAAATAGGCCAATCATGTGACTGACCTGATTTTACGACCTTTTTTACCATGGACATTAAGTGAACAATCAGCCATTGAGTGAGCCAATGGTTTGTTATGGGTGCAGTTTTGCTGAAAATGTGAAATAAATGCCAGTTTTGAGCAAAATTATCATAAAATGTAGTTGTGACTGTTGAATGCTGCAAAAGGCCACAAATGTTGCCAAACATCCAAAGCTTGATCATGTGATTGTGGGAGGCTCTAATTGGCAGAACTTCGAATCCAGGTTTTAAATAGCCCCAAGGTAGGTCTGTGTAACTTTGAATGGTTGCTAAGGGACCAGTCGTAAGTCAAGGACTACCTGTAGTTTGTTGTTTGGAGTGAGAGTGTGATGCTGCGGAGCGGGGTGCAGAGCTGAGCTCCTACAGCTGACAAAGGTCTCCCTTTGCCACGGCTGCTCGTCCTTGCCAGAAATAAGTGGAAGTTTCCTAAACATGTTTGGCAGTACAAAATCTGCTGAATGTTAACAAATTGTTCTTGGATGGCTCAGTTTGGTTTAAAGCATAGAGCAAGTCAAAATCTCAGAGAGAGATGTCACCTCGACTTTTATGCAGATCTCAGGCTGGAGTTTTGCAGGCTTCTCTTCTTGAATCCTGGGGGGAGGCAGTCCTGTGCTGTCGCTCAAGTCCTTGAACATCCCTGGAAGTCCCCTTGCAGAGATTCAGCCACTCTTGAAGTACCAAAGAAGAGGGCAAGACCACTTCCTAGAGGAGGGCTTGTGCGAGAATTTCTCCACAGATGTTCTGGGTATTCCCTGACCTCTCGATTGAGGAGTTTGTCTGGAGGAGGGTTTTCTGTCCACTGGGCTTTCCTTGGGATCAGCAGTGAAGGTCCTTACCATTGTCCTGCAGCCCTGGTTACAGATATAGCAGTGAATGTAGACATGGATGGTTGCACCAGGTATTGCTAGCAGTTGCGTAATGCAACTGGTTTTTCCAGTTGGCTAATCCTGGTTTTTCCCACTGATCTGGCATGATGGCTTGCCCAGGATCTCCCTACCCCCTCCCTCTGGGTATACTTAGCTGCTTCAGCAAAAACCAGGTTGACGGCTCTTGTCTAAAACTCCTGGTCCTGGATTCTATCTGGATTCTGGAAAGAATCACAGCCATTATCCTGCCCTCAGTCGTGCCTTGACTTGAGCATTCCCTTTGGGGTTGTGTGGTCTTATGGAATTACATCATCTGTAGGGTCAGAATTGAAAATGACTTGAAAAGTCTTCATTTTTGGAAGTTTCCCCTTGATTCTGGAAGAGCCACTAGCCACAGGTGCCAAGATGATGTGCCTCTGTGGTATTTCACTCAGTACCTGGGTACTACTTTCAGCACCCTCTAGTCATTTTGCCATTGTCTTTTAATTCTGTCCTAGGCTTTAAATATATACAGAGAGTCCTCAACTTAAAACCACAATTGGGACCAGAATTTCTGTTGCTAAGCATGCAGTGAGTCATGCCTGATTTTACAATCTTTTTTGCCATGTTTGTTCAGCAAATCACTGCAGTGAATCATGTGATTATTAAGCAAATCCAGCTTCCCCCATTGATATTGCATGTTAGAAGCCGCTGGGAAGGTCACAAATGGTGATCACATGACCCCTGGACTCTGCAGCCATTTAAAATGTAGTTGCCAAGCTCCCAAACTTTGATCACGTGACCATGGGGATGCTGCAACAGTTGTAAGTGCAAGGACCAGTTATAAGTCAGTTTTTTCAGTGCCGTTGTAACTTTGAATAGTTGCTAAACTAAGTTGAAGACCACCTGTAATCTGTTCTGTGATCATCTTTTTTAAGCAAGCCAGATAAAAATAAGAAAGCTTAAGTGGAGGGAAGGGACCTTGTAAAGGCCAAGAGGTGGCTCCAAAATTGAGGAGAGAGCTGAAGTATGACCCACCCTCTTTCCTTCCCCAGATCCATTTATTGACCCTTGCTCCCTGTGCAGTTCAATGAAACCTCTGGTAGTTTGCTTGTCAGTACATGAAACTAGTTACTCTCTGCTTGCATCCACAGCAAAATAATCTGAGGCCCCAGAAAGTGGGGGCTGGGATGGCAAAGGCCCCAGAAAGTGGGGGATGGGATGGCAAAGGCCCCCACTACTCAGGTCAAGCAGGAGGGTGGAGAAAGGAGTAACTTGTAAGGCCATCTTGCTTAAACTAAGGAAAAACAGCTGGCAGTAGCTTGCATGGGGGGAAGAGAGGCATGAAACGGGATTCTTCCCATAGAATTCTGGTACTGACCCTTACATGGTCTACAGCAGCATTTCTTAATCTTAGAAACTTTTAAGATACAGTATGTGGACTTCAGCTCTCAGAATTTCCTAGACAGCATGAATTCATGAAGCCAGCCAGCTGGAGAATTCTGGAAGTCCATGCATCTTCAAGTTGCCAAAGTTGAGAGACACTGATTTAACATCTACATGAAACCACCGGGCTGGGAGCTGTGTGGAGACACCAATCAATTCAAACAAACTAGTGTTTCTCAACTTAAGCAACTTTAAGATTGTGAATTTCAACCCCCAGAATTCCCCAGCTAGCACAGTTTTGCTGGCTGGGAATTCTGGGAGTTGAAGTCCATACTTTTTAAAGTTGCTGAGGTTGAGATTTATCTAGTTAATTGAAAACATTCTGGAGCAAAAAGATTGCAGGCACCCCTTTTTGTGCCTGGGAGGCCCAGCGATGCTGTAGGCTGTCTGGACACTGAACTCGGTCAGTTGGGAAGTGGAGAAAGGTATTCCTTTGCTCCTACCCAGGACATCACTAGTACATAGCAGTAGACAAACCCTTAGCTCTGAATTCACCCTTTTTATCTCAGCATCAAAGGACAGCCTTCTCCCTTTGGGTCATTCTTCTGAGTCATTGCCCATACTGGAAGATCTTGAAAGGGGTGCTAGCTGTGCAATTCCCTCTCCTGTGGCCAGTCCTTGGGAACCTAGCACAGCCAAGCCGGGAACCCTAGAAGCCAAGTGAAGCAAGTGGCAGCCTCTCTCCTCTCGTTGAGCAGTTATGTCTTCTGCCCCTTTGCCCAAGCAGGACTCTCTTTCCATACTGTCTTCCTTTGGCCTGCAGGTGAAAATAATGACTGAGAAGGAACTCCTGGCAGTTGCCTGTGAGCAGTTTTTGGGCAAGAATGTCCAAGACATCAAGAATGTAGTTCTGCAGACCTTGGAGGGGCACCTTCGGTCCATCCTAGGTATGTATATGGAGGGGGAAAATGCCTTACAAGGATCAGACATCTAATCCATTTGCTTTGGGAAATCTTGCTTTGGGAGTGAAAAGCCAGAAGTTCTGAGGAGGATGGGGTTGTCCATGCCATCAAAAATTGGGAAAAGAAGATCTAGGTTATACTGGTCCAGCCAGTGGGACACTTAAGATGCTGGAGTAGACAGGGTAAGTATTGTCTGTGAGCAATCTTATCTTGAAAATAAACCAGTAATTACTACAGGGAATCCTTGACTTATGACCATAATTGAGCCCAATAACTATGGTGTTCATTTAATGTCAACAGTAATTAAATGAATGCCACAGTTATTAAGTGAATCCGTTTTCCCCAATGGACATTTTTGCCAAAACCCAGAAGTAAATACCAGAAACTGTCAAAAACTATAGCAAATCATGTTCACATGACTCAAGATACTGCAAATGGTTGTAAAAGCAAGCCATTGCCAAATGCCCAAAATGCAATCGTGACATGGAGCTATGTGTGTGTACAGCCATCATAACTCTAAAACCAGAGCAGAGTCTCTTGGAAATGGGAAGTTCAAACACTGCTTTGCTTCTCTTTGCATCAGAAGCTGGAGATGCCAACAGACCTTTCCAAACTTCAGCAGATCTTCCAAAAATGGGCTTCCCAAAAAGAAGCTGCCCACGATCTCGCTTCCCTCCCATCATTCCACATTGAGTTGTGTCTGAAGTGCTGAGGAGATGAAGGGCGGCACTGAGCCACCCATGCAGCTTCCACCCCTAAACAGAAGTTGTACCCATGCTTGGAGGGGAATTCCTGAGAACAGAGTTTAGAAGGGATTAATGATACCTGTACAAAAAGGGAAGCTGCAAGAATCATTGTGAAGTGTGCTTAAAAAGTTTTCCAAGGGGAAAATAAATTTGTAGAAGCAATTGGAATATAAAAACTTGACATTTCAGTTTCTAGAGAAGTCCCATTTCTAAAAAAATATTATAATGAGTTTTTAAGGCATGCATCCCATATTTGGATGCCCTGTAAATGGCAAGAGGTAAACTTGGCTGATATTGAAATAGCTAAGCAAGACTGGTTTGGTCTCGGTATTGTGTTGAGAGACTACATGCAAATCTGGGGCTGTGAGCTAGACCTCAGAATTGAAAGAAACACCCTGAAAGAAACCAGTGGCAGATCCTTCTATTTATGGTCAAACCCCCCTATATTTTCTGCTCCTAGATACATTTCTGCCTCTTTTACAGATGTTCCCTTTCCACTGAAGACCTGGGACCCCCTCCTTGTAACTGCCTTCCAACCTGGGCATGGACTCCCTTGAGAATTGCTCCTCTCCATCCCATCAGCCTGCCCACCAATTCTTTCTGCTTTGCAGGTACTCTGACAGTTGAACAGATTTATCAGGACCGAGACCAGTTTGCAAAGCTTGTGCGAGAGGTAGCAGCTCCAGATGTGGGCAGAATGGGGATTGAGATCCTCAGCTTCACTATCAAGGTATGAGGGGACTGGGCCAAGGTCAGCCTTCAGGCAGATCTTCTGATGGAATGTACTAAACAGATGGATCCCCAAGAGGAAAGGGGGTACATTCCAGAAGAGTAAGAGGTAAAACCAGCTGGGTGTCTTTGGGCCAGTTGCTATCTCAGCCCAACTTAGCTCACAGAGTTGCTGTTGTGGAGAAAATAGGAGAAAGGTGTGGTAAATATGTTCACTGCTCTGAGTTGTTCATAACAATAATAAAGTGGGATACAAAATAAATAAGCTCAGTGAGTTTATTATGTGTGAGAAAAAGAGGGTGAAGACAGCTCCTCCCTAATAGTTCCCAGAGTTATATCATAGATGCAGACAGTGGAGTACTCTGTCTGGCAAGATTTTGTCTATAGATGTGAAACAATAAAGAAAGTTGGCAGAATCCCCACATATTGTTCTTGGTTCAGGGCCTAACAGATCCCATGACTCTTGTAGGCCCTTCTGGACGATCTACCTCACCACTAGTACTCCCACCCCACCCCACTGGGTATCTTGCCAGTTGGGTATTCTTCAAGTTGTCATCCCAGCACACAGTGCTTGGTCCTGCTTGGGTGGTGGGCTAGCTTGGAATTTAAACAGCAGAATGTGAATGCTCACACAAAATGGCTGCTATGGCAGGTGTGGTCAGTCACCTATTCCTCCAAAGGCAAACTGGGGGGTGTTTCTTCCCCAGAGCCTCCAAGATGCTCCCCACAACCTAGCTTGCCTTGATCTTTCTTTCTGAGCAGATAGGCACACTCTCAAGGAGTCCTGTTGGACTTTCCCCCAGTGCCCAGCAGGAAGTAAAGAAAAGAGATGCCAGGCATTGGCATAGCTGTTCTCCCCTTCCTAGCTTTCTTTTTAGTCCAAGGGATCATTTAAAGTGAAGACATGACAGAGGACTTGCTGTTAGAAAGAAAACTGCACCTGTGTGATTGCAGTCCCACCTTCTTTCTTACATTGATTCCTACCTACCACAAATGCCCATGTTGCTGGCACACTGGTGTGCCCTATTGCTTACTTGTGGCATTATTTTATGACCAGGAGACTTGAATCTGTGCAGACTGGCCAGCTTTGTTGTTGGTGGGAAACAAGGACAAGGAGCTTCGGAGCTCTGTTTCGATGCAACCCTGCAGCCTTGCAGAGCAAAGCATCCCTAGCCCAGAGTGGCCCCACCACACAGCCCAGGGGACGAGAGACAGGAAGGTCTAGCCAGCAGAAGAATTGTTCTATGTTGGAAGTGCTCTTGGGGGCATTGTGGGTGGTGTGGCTGGGGGGAAGGAGAGGAGGAAAGTGTAAAATGTCTCACAGTGGGAAGATAGTCCCTTCTATAATGTGCTGGTGGGACATTTGGTTTGCCCCTGAG
This sequence comes from Acrochordus granulatus, assembly GCA_032468055.1. NCBI lineage: Eukaryota > Metazoa > Chordata > Lepidosauria > Squamata > Acrochordidae > Acrochordus > Acrochordus granulatus. The sequence continues at coordinate 9,890 of JANHZU010000991.1, forward strand.
GGTTTGCCTTGACTCATCTCCCTTCTCCTGCAGGATGTCTACGATAAAGTCAGCTACCTGAGCTCGCTGGGAAAAACCCAGACTGCTGTTGTCCAGCGCGACGCTGATATCGGCGTGGCTGAAGCCGAGCGAGATGCCGGCATCAGGGTATGTGGAGTGAGCAGAACTATTTGGCTAGCTTACCCCCTTTTCTGGACCTTCTGGGGGACCCCGCTGAGCCAAACGTTATGTTTCTTGTCACTGAAGGAGGCTGAGTGCAAGAAGGAGATGTTGGATGTGAAGTTCATGGCGGACACCAAAGTGGCGGACTCCAAGCGGGCCTTTGAAATGCAGAAGGCTGCCTTCAGTCAAGAGATCAATGTGAAGGTGTGGCTCTCTTTCATTGGCGAGGGTGGATGAAAAGCTTGAAGCTGCAGAAGAAACAAAAGCTGAAAGCTTGTGGCAGGAAGCCTTGAGAACTTTACCTGAAAGTTCTCTTTATACTTTAGATATCAATAGAAGACAATATTTGTAGCTCACAGTGGAACTGTGGGGTCCTTGGTGCTCTCTGAGCTTGACTGTTTTCTTGCAGACATTTCATGATCCAGCTAGGTGACATCATCAGTGCTTAGACACCTTCTAGCACAAGCCTTGTAGCATTGATGATGTTATCTAGTCAGGTAATAAAATGTCTTCAAGAAAACAACCAAGTTCAGAGAGCACTAAGAACCCCACATGCTTTAAACATTCCAGCCTCGGGGGATGAGGGGGCAGTAAGAATTGGTTTGGGTGGGAAAATCAGGAAGAGACGTTCTGTTTGGCTGGCAGGGAGAAAACTGGACAACAGAACTGGGTATGAAGGAAAGAGAAGAGAAGAAGCCCCCCCGGGGCTCCAGGCAAACCCATAGACTTAGCAGTGGATGTTCTGTGGCTCTGACCTCTTTCTGCTCCCCCCATGGCTTGATCTGGACAGTCAGCTGAGGCTCAGTTGGCCTATGAGCTCCAGGGTGCCAAGGAGCAGCAGAAGATCCGCCAAGAGGAGATCGAGATTGAAGTGGTGCAACGCCGGAGGCAGATTGATGTGGAGGAAAAGGAGATCATCCGCATGGACAAGGAGCTCATCGCCACCGTCCGGCTGCCAGCTGAGGCTGAGGCACACCGTATGCAGGAGATTGCTGAGGGAGAAAAGTGAGTCTGCAGCAGAGGGCAGAAGATAGTTCCTTGCTCTGAAGCAAGGACCAGGGAGCTGCAAGGGCAGCAGGGACTAGGGTTCAGCCCTGATTTATGGTAAAACTAATCCCAAATCTCCTATCTTATCCCACTGCAGGTAGCATTGGCTAGAGACCTACATTTGGTGGGTCTCAGGACATGTGTCTTCTCCGTTGTGGCACCCGTATTATCTTCCTTCCCCCCTAAATTAGATTGGTTCCCCGACTCTTTTGATATTCTAAAAGAGATTTGTATCTTCAGTTTTTAGGATATTTGTTACTATGGTATTATTAAATTAATATGGCCACCCAGTTCACACACAGGTGACTCTGGGTGGCTCACAACATTGAAAACCCACAACATAAAACCCATCCAGCCCCAGCATCAGCAGCACAATCAGATCAACCCCTTGATCGGTTCCTCCTCCATTCAGCTTGCCCAGGGCCACTGACAAAGCCATATCTTTAGGGCCTTTTGAAAAAGCAACAGAGGGGAGACCAACCATACCTTGGAGGGAAGGATGTTCCATAGAGAAGGGGCTACCACCAAGAAAGCCCTTTTTCATGGTCCCATCAGATGTATATTCCCAGTACATGGAACCCGTAACATACCCTGCCTTCCTGTCTCGGTGGGCCAAATGGATGTAATATATTTGTATTTGCTGTTTTTATATTTTATTTATTCTTGTGCACCACCCAGAGTCCCCTTTGGTGAGATGGGCAGCTACATGTATATAAATTTGATTAATTAATTCAGAGTCACCTCAGTGGGATAGGCAGCATGTAAATTTAATAAATAAATCATAAATAAATAATTGCCCCCATTTCACTCCTGGACTGTCAGAACCCTGGCCTGAATTTCCATCTGGGAAGGCTCATGTTGTTCAAAACATGCCCCTCTTGGCCGACTCAGCCCTCCAAAGTCTCCTTAGCTTCCCTTCCCAAGAAGACTGTTGGGCACCTAGGCCCTTGTGAGCACCTGTTTCTTCCTCTCTAAAGGGTGAAACAGGTGCTGATTGCCCATGCTGAAGGTGAGAAGATTCGCAAGATTGGCGAGGCAGAGGCCTTGGTGATTGAGGCCATTGGCAAGGCGGAGGCCGAGAAGATGAAACTCAAGGCAGAGGCCTACCAGCAGTATGGGGAGGCAGCCAAGATGGCATTGGTGCTGGACGCTCTGCCCCATGTGAGTACCTGGTGTTGGGGGGGAAGGTGCTCTCTTTCCCTCCCATTTAATGGTCCTGCTGAGCATCTCTGTCTTCCACAGATTGCAGCCAAGGTCTCAGCCCCCCTCTCTAAGGTGGATGAGATTGTCATTCTCAGCGGAGAGAACAACAAGATGACATCAGAGGTGAACCGGCTCTTGGCTGAGATCCCGGCGTCTGTGCATGCCCTCACTGGAGTCGATCTCTCCAAGGTGAGATGCGGAGCAGCGCCTCAACACAACCCCTGCCCTTGGGCTGTCCTGTCAGGTGCAGGCAGCTGAAGGGAGCCTCCAGAGCATGGCTGCTGGAAGTGGGGTTCCATTCGCACTCTTGGGGAAACCAGCCTTCCCCTGCCCTGGAAGTCAGAGCCCTTGAAGGGCTTGATAGGGACTGCAGTGCTCTGTTTCCTCCCTACCTCTCAGTCCAGAGAGGGAGACTTGTGGGGTGCTGGAGCGATGCGGGGATGGACACCAGACTGGAGGCCCAGCTGGAGCCCCCTCTCGTGGCCATATTCAGAGCCCCTGTCCTGCTGATCTTCTCCTGCAGATCCCTCTGATCCAGAAGGCCACCGGAGTGCAGGCCTGAGTTGCCAGCTGAGGAAGCGCACCCCTCCCACTATGCACTTCCCACCCGCGGCCTTGTCTTTCAGCAGGGGAGGTGGGGGAGCACCTCTCGGTGGGTGCCTTAACTGTGGGAGGATCAGGATGGAGCACAGCCACCAGTCCTTGCATTTCCAAGAGAAGTTGTCTCCTGTTTTGTTTCTCTGCTCTGTGTCGTGCTAGCCAACACATCCCATGTGTGCCGCCGCCACCTCCTCCTCCTCCCTGCAAATGTTGTGCCTTGACTGCCTGCACGTGCCCCCCATTCCCCTACCACACAGATTGTTGCTTGGCCAGAAGCAGGTCCCTAACCTGAGGGCTCAGATATGCTCCTGACCCCCAGAGCAATCCCAGCTGAGAGCCACATCCCACACCATCAAGAACCCCCAGGGGTCTCTGGCCCCCCACCATCCTCCCCACCCTTCACTTGGTGGCTATCTTGGAGCCCCATCAGCCCAGGGTCTGTGTTGGTGCCCAAAAGAGGATGCCGTGGTGTGGGACAGGACTAAGCTAACCAGTTTGGTTATGGGTTCATAGGCCACAACCTAATGTCACATGTCTTGCACTGTCCCCCCTTCCCACTGCCTCCAATTCAGCATTTTATCTCCAGATTGTGCCTCGTCTGTCTTACCATATCTGATCTCCTGGGCCCCAGAGCCCATGGTCTCCCCTTACCAACTTTCCACAGTCCACAGTGTAGCTGCCTCCCATTTGGCTCACGTGCCCCATGAAAGTGCCTGTTCGGTCAGTCTGGATAACAGAAGTGGCATGCCGCCATCTTCCTCCTTTCTCCATGTGCCTCTAACCCCTGGAAGGGGAGGATGGGGCTGAAAACCCTCCCACCCAGGCTCTGCCCTGCTCCTTTGGGCCCCACTCCTTCCTTACCAGCACTAGTTTTGATCCAGGCAGGTTCCAGTGGGCGTTCTGGGTGGGCTTCAACCAAGAATGCTAACAGCCAAGGAACTGGGATGGTCTTCCTCAAACCCTGCAGCTGAAATGGCAACCCCTTTCCTCATAGCATGTTTTTTTGGGGGGTGTCCCTCTCCTTGGGATTTTGCCCACTTGAGAAAGACCTGAACTCCATGCTGGGGCTGGAGGGGAGTGGGCTAATAATGATAATAATAATAATGATCCTTGGCAGAGGCTTGTGCCAAGGGTTGGGACACTGCGAAGCTGAGTTCTTTGTTAAAGCTTGGGTCCTTGCAGGGCCAACCTGCACAGCCTCCAAAGTCCTCTCCAGCCCAGTTCTCGTGCATCCCCTTTGCCTGCCCCCCCATTTGCAGAAGCTGCCTGCTCCCCCTTCCCTCCTCCTCCCTGCTTGGACATGGTGCATGGCCGCTGGCGTGGCCAGGGAACTCTCGTTTAGCCAAATGTGAATAATAATGGACAATAAACTTGTGACCTTGTTAAGCTGCTCCTGGTCTTGATTTTGAGGAAAGGCTGAGGTAGCGTCTGGCAGGAACCCTTGAAGCTCTGGGGGCTACCTTCTTCCCCTTGTTGGCCAAAGACCTCCTATCTCTTTAAGTCTGATTTGGAGATTTTGGGGTGAATGCTGAGTTTCCTCCTGCTATCTTGTCCTGCCACCTCCAAACTGGATCTCTCATCCTCTCTCTCTGGTCCAAAAGGCATTGGAGTGCTGTTTTTAAGATGGGTAAGTTAAATGATAATTAAGTTGGGAGGAGCCCAGATAAGGGCAGGCTGTGCATACATTCACACATTTTAGCTTAATGAACATGAAATAGCAATAAACATGGAAAGGATTCCATAACAATGAAAGGTAGGGAAAAAAAGTTAAACTGGCTACCCAAAGCTAGCCCAGTAGCCATCATTGTTGCGGGCCCACTTAGATGGGGCTGAGTTTGAACTTTGGGTGCCTATTGCTTAACCTGCCGGCCAGATTTGCAGGAGCCCAGCTTTGGAGCTTTCACATTGGCAATGATGCATTTGAAGGGCCGCAAAACCATGGATGGGGAGGAGTCTATTTGACACCTTCACATCTATCAAGCAGCCCCCACAAAAGGATCTGGAGTGTGAGGGGGCAGTAACAGTGAAAAGTGTTTTCCAGTCTGCCTGCAAATGAGAGGCTGAAATTGGGAGATACTATACACACATTGAAGGGAAAAGGAAGAAGCAACCCCAGCGAAAGGGAGGATAGATGAAGGGCCCTAGGGAGACCCTGCTGACTCTAGATCAGATGCCTAGACTTCAACTCCTGGGATTCCCCTGCCAGCAGAATCTTGGGAGTTGAAGTCACCCATCTTAAAGTGATGATGTCACCTAGTTGGGTCATGAAAAACAATCAAGCTCAGAGAGCACCAGAAGCCCCATAGTTCAACCATGAGCTACAAATTTTCTGTTGGTAACATATCTTAAAATTTAAAAACACTCTGCTAGCAAGTTGCTAGGACCAGTGGCGGCCATCAGAACCAGCATATACAGAGGGTCGAAGGGAGGGTTCCTCTGCTCTTTCTGATAACTTCTGGGACTAATAAAATGCCTGCTTATGTCTCTCTGGGTGGGGCATCCCAGGTGGAGCTGCTGATAAGACAGGATATGATCCCTTCTGACTTGTCAGGGGGGGTGCTCCCTATCTAGGGAGAAGCAGCTGGTGGGAGCCTCTTGGTGGGGACTCCCTGGGTCTGCTTGCTTGTGGATGAAGGAGGAAGAAGAACAGCAGCCTCATGCCAGTAAGAGGCTTAGTGCTCCCCGCACCAATGTCCAGAAAGAAGCTACCTGCTCCTTGACTGGGTGATCTCCAAGAAACACACAGCCCCTGCATGCACACTTGTGTTGACACACACTTCTTGTCGGCCCCTAACTTACCTCGCCTTTTCCTCTTAAAATCAGATCAGCAGGCTTAGAAATCCTGTTCTTTGTCCTGGAGAAGCCAAAGCAAGAAGGGTGACATTGATGGCTGCAGGTTTCTGTGCCAGATCAGCTGGAGAAATCCCAATGCAGCTGTGTCTTTCTGTGTCCACCCCATTTCTGGACCTACCTCTGCCCTTTTCCAAAGGATTTGGGCCCATCAATAGAGTCTTTTTCAGCATTCTCCTCTTGAGGCTTCTGGAGAAATTGACATATCTCGGCCTCTCCCAATTCTGTGGCATTTTTCTTCTGAACATGGAGGCTCCATCATTCTCTCACTGGGTTGTCAAGAACTAGCTGTGCAATTCAAGCCAATGTTTCTCAATCTTGGAGATTTTAAGATGGGAGGACTTCAACTCCCAGAATTCCCAATTCTGGGAATTGAAGCCCACCCATCTTAAAGTGGCCAAGGTTGAGAAACACTGGTTCAAGCTTTCTCTTTCTTCTACAGATTTGTATGTTTGCCAGGCCAAGGGAATGCTGGGGAAATGGATTTGACTGGATCCCCCATCAAAGCCTTAATGAGAAGACCAAGAAACATGGCCCAGATAGTCAAGTGGTCTTGGGGAATGGGCAACTCATTGAACAAAACTCATAAGCTGGGACTACACTGGTCCCTTTATGAGTGACCTGAAGAATTTGAGCAAAAGGGATACTTGTTGAATTTGGGGACAAAACCTAGGCATGTATATGTTTATGTAGAACAGCATAAATAGAATGCATATCCTGCTTTAGCCTAAAAAGCCATTAAAGTATGCACAGAGACATAATTCAAATGTTCCTCAACCTTGAAATGAATCCAGATCCAAGAAGATGAATGCTGGAGGTTTTCAAGAACAAATTTGGCAACCATTTGTCCAGGATGGTATAAGGACTGCTACCTTGGGTAAGGGTAGAAGATCTCCTAGGTCCCTTCCAGCCCGATGATTCTATGAATATTAGTGGTGATAAAGGTCCTAGATAGAAAAAATTGGGCCAGGATTAGGGGGACCTGTCTTGGTGGCTATGCAGGAAAGGAGGATGGAGGAATAATGGTGGATCACCATGTGGCCATACACAAACCTCTTGCAGGAGTTAATCTGGGGCAGTTTTAAGCAAAGCATCGAATCCAGATGACAGGAGGGAAAAGTGTCATTACTTTTGTTCTGCTGGTTAATCTGTCCCTGCAGAATTGTGTCCACTTGTGAATGCTATACATTAAGATGAGTGAAAAAGCTGAAGCAGCACAGGGGAGATCCACCAGATGACAAAAAAAGCAAACCAAACTCAGTCCTTAGCTTGCAAGAGAAAGGACTAATCTTGGGCATGATAGAGGTACAAATATGAGACAAGTGGCCATATACATTTATTTTTATTAAATTTATATGTCTTGCAGTTCAAGGTGATTCTGAGCAATCCTTTTTTTTAACCTTCCAATCAATCTGTCTGTGAAGACTCTCACTCGTCCAGGGTAATTGCATCGCAACAAAGTTTAAAAAACAGGCATCTGGACTGGA
>JANHZU010000995.1:4654-20554 GCA_032468055.1 Acrochordus granulatus
TTGAGAAGAGTCCTGGCTGGCATGAGGGAGACGAGAGGGAGGAGACGAGGGGGAGGGTGATTGCTTGGAAGGAGAATCTGGAACTTGAATCTCGGAAGTTATTTCTCTTGGACAACTTTCACTTAATTTACGCTTTTTATGCAGCGAGAAAGAAGAACCATCGGCTCCACTGTGAGATTTCCTGCGCGAGGTTATCATGTGGTGCTTGTCTTGCAAGTTTTCACTCATTAACCAAATTAAATTAAATTAACCACAGTACTCACAATCCGAGGTTCCTCTGTATTAAATATAGCTTTTTGAAAAAAAGTTGTAGCATTAATTATGCTTACAATGAGGGCAGAGTTCCTTTCTAGGACTGAATAAACCATTTATATGCCATATTCTCTTTTTAAATGTTGTTTTGCAAGAAATATGTTTTCACCAACTCTATTTCCCCTTAGTGTGAAGAATACATGGACAGTTCCTTTTATTTTGTCCTCCAAGAGTCTAATTATTCCAATTTATTCAGTAAATGTTTATTGTAGCTGCTGATTTGATGCCAGAATTTCATGGTCTAAATCCAAAATAGAATTAAAAATAAAACCAAAAATAATTTAAAAATGTTTCATTTAACTTCTCATTTTCCAGGCATAAAATTTATTTATGTCTGTTTCAGTTTGGAAATTTGGCAGAAAAAAATCTCATGAAAATCTGAACTGGTTTCATCATATTCGAATAAACTCATGAGTTTTACAAACAATAAAATAATATTTTATTACATAAATAAAATAAAATATAAATATTCAATTAAATATTTTAATATTTATGTTTAGAAGCACATATCCTTAAAATCATACAGAATCCAACAGCACCTTACAAATGCAGTAATACATTATCTTGTAGAGCAAAGGTTTGAATAAAAACTTTGTTGCCTACTGCTACAATAGGGACACAAAAGGAGGTACCCTTATTTCCTTTGAGATGAAGTTTTCAAAATTTGGAAGCAACCATCATGGAGGTTATATTTCCATTAAATATACTTCTGTTATGACTAATTAAATTTACCAAATGATTTTATTCAAGCATCTTAGAGAATGGGCCAACTTTTAAGAGAGATTGTAGTGTTTTCAATAGCCTAGTTCAAATTCCTAAAGGCCTTATGTATTCTTATGTACTTTTTATTAGGTTAAATTTTGTGCATTTTTCCAACCTTGCTCATGCTTTTCCAAGGTATCTTTTCTAAATGAAACTACTACAAAGCTTTGATTCAGACACCAGATTCAAAGTTGTTTCTACTGAATATCTAATCAAACCTGCTTTCAGATTTGAATCAAAGATGCATATATTCATATTTTTTTTCTTATTAGGCATATTGCAAAATTTTAATAGTGTGATTTCTGGTGCTCAGGTGCAATACAATTATTGTATAGGTAGGCTTGGAAGCTTTCTACCATACATGTTAGAATAAAGCTTCAGAACAAATGCATTTTTTTATCAGTGCTAAGTAATTATTATGGTACACTCCAAATTATTCCATTTACCTATTTAGGGCAATGTTTTTGATCTGTTTGTCTAAAAACAGCTTAATATTTTTTAAATATCTTACTAGGACATTTTCTAGGAGAATCCCCACTGATATGAATACAAGCCTCAGTAGGTGTAAATTGCATGCCAAATAGCTATACAAGAACATAATATTAGTAAGTTTTTTTAAAAAATCGCACTGAAATTTAGAGACCATAAACTAACTTAGACTCTTGGATTTCAATGGTGACTTCTTATTGCCAAGTACTCTACTATATCAACAAGTATATTATTTTGTGAGTTTTTTAAATACAGAATTTTCTGTATTATAACAAGCTTGGATGTCACTTAAATAAAATGGTATGCTTTTATGGTGTTTTAACTTTCTTTGAAATTAATGTTGACTGAAGTTTGGTGTTCACAGCTGGGAAGAATGACACAAATAATATAAGCTTTATGCTACGGCTGCCTTGCAATGGGATATAAAGGTCCCTTAACTGATACAATACAGAGAACCAAAATATTAACCTTAACACAAATATATTACATTTCATACCATGGATAGGTTGGTTTAGATTTTCTTGGCTTTTTAACAAAATTTTGCAATGAGATTTTAAATATATTTCCTTACACCATGCCTCCCTCTGCTGGTTGTGTAAGAAGCAGTTTTGCTAGCAAACATTAAATCTCATTCATTTTTGGCTTATGCAAGTTCTGAAATACCTGATTTTATTTAACGCTAGGAAGAAGTGAGATAGAGAAAAAGTATTCTGTATAATAAATAGAATACCTAAGGGATTCCGAAGATATTTACTGTGTTTATGAAAGAAAATTGGACAACAGCAGTTAATCTTAGCAAGAAAATACAATTTAAAGCTACACTTGTGGAATTATAATTACTCAACTCCTAAGATTTTTTTTATAAGCTTTACATGAAGAACTAGTAAAACTTTTACTACTTTTAGAAGCAAACAATGACTTGGCTTCTTTATGACAGTTATCTAAATGGCATATTTGTTACTGCTTCATCCAGGTAAAGAACATTAGAATCTATTATTTTTGGTATTGCCAAATCTTAATCTAAAAAGACTAGATCTCTTTGATAAATTAACCTTGGCATAAATACATGATACTAACATTATGAAATAGTGAGGCTCTTAATATTTCAAGGAGCTAGAGGGAATTTTGAATGGGAACAGATAAACGAATGGCAATTATTTTGGCTGCTTATGTCATTTTTATATATACATATGCTCTGGTAATACCTGGCAATGGTAGATGAACTCATCTAAGGTAGTAGAAATGATGTCTCTTTCCTCATCTTTCTTTCCATACCACACATATTTCATAAATTAAAGAAATTAGATCAGCATCATTGTTCAGCAAATGCTCTTATTAATGGATTCTAATGCAGGGGCTTTATGTCATAATTTGATGTTTGTATATTTGTGCATGTATATATATGCACACATAGATATCTTATCAATATACATTTCCCAGCATTGAATATAACGTCTGAAAAAAATAAAAGTAGTGCTGTAGTTATGAAGTAGCCTGGGTTTTGTGTGACATTTGCCTTTCATTGTAAAGTCATTTCTTCTTCCTGGCTTTCCACAGTTCACTTAAACTCTCAGGGAGGTTGTCCATTCATTTTTTGGTGCCATCTTCCGGTTGAAGAGAATCCTATCCTTAAGAAGCAGTGCTCAGATGTAGCTGAGATGATTTGATAAATGTGTTTGCTGAATGGGAGGTCTTTTAGTCTTAATCCATTCTTGTCTGATATCCATAATCCTTGGAAAATATATTTCCCAATTCTGTCTGCAGACCCAAATGTGCCTATGGACATCATAGAAAATCAGCCAGATAACAGGGTATGAAAATAATAAAGGACAAGATGTTCATATACATTGACTGAGTTGAGAAAAAGTTTTGGAGTTTAATGATTGGGAAAGAACAGAAAGTGAGGTATTATCTGGGAGAACTATAGAGTTTTAGTATGTTTTGGTTTGTATTTGATTGATTTTCTGTGCTCTCAGTTGGGGTTGACTCTTTGCAACCATGTGGATAGTTGTTCTCCATGACAATCTCTCCCTTTGTTCCTTCCAGTGGCTCATATTTGAGATGGACATTAAAAACTCCAATGAGTTTTCAATTTATATCCAAGCTACTATATAAGAGTTTTTGCAGTTTCACTGATATATAAAAGTTTAGTATCTCAACATAGTGTAACTACAAATATACATCTACTTTTTAAATCTGCTTATAGAAATCATTCTGTGAATTTATACAGCAGCTTATATGAACTGATATTAGCAAATGAGATTATCTTTGCAAAAAGCAGACATATATGAAGCCTAGAATGTATAATTTTCTGCAAAAACCAACATGGATCTCAATTTACATTAAATTGCTATGTTTTCATTAAATAGCACCTTAGCTACCAGCAACTCTTTGAATATATGTTTCTTTAATTATTATTTAATTTTGAGGTTATGACTGGCTTTCAGTTAAAGAGGGTACTACTGACAAATTCAATTAAATGAAAATAGAGAACTTAATGGTGCATGCTAATGATTCATTTTATACATAATATTTTATCATTTTTTATGAAAATCAGTAATGAGAGCTTAGCATGTATTAATAAATGCTTACATCGAGCTACATTTTAGTACAATGATTACAAGAGTTTACAATTAGTATTTGTGTATAAATAGTTGTTCTTTTAAAAATGAATGTTACGAACGTATGTTAAGAATAGGTTTTTTTGCAATAAAAATGAAGGAGTTAAGGTTCAGAAAGAACAAGAAATTGGAGTGCAAGTTATCTTTAGAAGAGGGAAGAAAGAAGAAAAAGAAGAGCTGAAGAGTATGTACGTTTGTGTACAGGGAGTATACAGGCACTGCATCTTCTCAGAAGTTCATTATCCATGTTGTCTTGAGTGTAAATTCTGAGGAAAAAAACATGTATTAAGAGATTGGAAGGTTTAGAGTTGAGGTGTCCAACCTTGGCAACTTGAATTCCCTCAGCTTAGCTGGCTGAGGAGTTGAAGTCCACACATCTTAAAGTTGCCAAGATTGGACACTGTTGATTTAGAGCATACCTGTACTAAATCTTCAATCTGCTCCTGGCTTGTGCAGATGCCAACTTAATTTTAATCCAGTTTAAAAAAAAATACTTGATGGAACTGAGGCGCTCCGGCAGTTGTTTGCAAGGGAATCAACTCAAAATGCAGTCTACCATAGCCTTCCATTAGACAAAAGCTTTGGTTTTGTCCTTCTGCCCCTAGTTTTCCATTCCAGAAAACAATTGCTAATCCCTTTTATTTCTGTGGATGGAGCTTATTCAATACATATATATTATGTGACTGTGTAAACATACATATGAGAGCCAGTTTGGTGCAGTGGTTAAGGAATCAGGAGATTGTAAGTCCCAGTCTTCCTTAGGCACAAAGCCAACTGGGTGACTTTGGGCCAGTCACTCTGGAAAGAAGCAATGGCAAACCACTTCTGAAATCTTGAAAGGATTGACCCAGACAATACATATAAATATATGTATATAAGATTAAATTTCTAGAGAGAGAGTAAAGCATCAAAATGTATGTGAATGTTTTAAAAGAAAAATTCCATTCTTGCATATTTCCAGCTTTTCCCCAAGTTCTATTATGGGTCCTTTTATAGATCTTTTTCTATGGCAAAGAAGTCATAATACTCGCTTGACCTGCAAAACATTTCTAGAATGTAGATATGTGTGATATTGTTATTGTGGTTCATTGCTTTGTCAGCCAGATATTCGGACTGGATTTGGAAATTTGTCCCCTTATTTAATCCTTACCAAGGACCTGGGAGAGGCAGATGCTGTTCTTTGATGTTGTTAAAGGTATCATGGCAGGAACTAAGCTGTTCCTTAACTTAATCTTAAACTGCCTTTTCCAATTGATTGATGATGAATTTGTCAATGCGGATGGCATTCCAGTGGAGTCCAGTTGTTTTGGGATTGCACCCAAGGCCTCTATTACTTCTGGTACCACCTTTGCTTTCATTTGTCATAGTCATTCTATTTCTATTTGCAGGTCTTTGTATTTTGTAATTTTCTCCAGGTGCTGTCTGTTTGATTTTGAAGTCCCAGAGCAGTTTAGCTTCTTCGTTTTCTATTACTTTCTCTGTTTTATGATCCCACTGGTTTTGGTTTGCAGACAAATGGTATTTCTTCCAGGGCACCATTGTTGCTATTTTATCATGCTGTTGTTTATACTCAGTCTGTGCAGTCTTCTTGCAGCAGCTAATTAGGTGATCCATTCAATTTCTTTGCAGAGGCAGCATTTGCTGTCTGTAGTCGTCGTCTCAATTCTATGAGTCTGTTCTTAATTCTTGGTCTTGATCACCAGAATTAGCCCTTCTGTCTCTTTCTTTTAATTTTCCTGCTCTTTCCAGGTCTTGTTATTATCTGCTTTGCCTTCTGTTTTTTTATTGTATTGCCCATGTTATGCTTTGCCTTGCCATGTCTCTTTTCTATTCTTCATTTGGGCTTTCTTGTATGCCAGTTTAGTCTCTCCAGTACCCAGTAAGCCTTCCTGGTATACTAGCTTTAGTGCGTTTCTTCACTGTCTTTTAGGTATTCTTCCAATGCCTGTTTTAACTCTTCAGCTTTCTGGTGTACTTGCATCCACCATGTGGATGTACTTCCATCTACCTATTTTCCTTGATAGGTAGAGTCTTCATAGATAAAGGGCATGATTCATTGTCATTATTTTTCTGGTGTTCCTATCCAGAGCCTTTAGTTCTGCTTGAGTCCAGTCCAATATCCCAGCTGTGTATCTAATAACAGGAATTGTCCAGGTATTAATTGCCTTGATAGTATTTCCTCCACTGAGTCTGGACTTTAAAATCTTCTTTATTCTTGTGATCTATGCACTTCTAACCTTCTTCTTGACTTCAATGTGCTTGATGTTGTCAGCTTTAATGAAGCCCAGGTATTTGTAGTGATCCTCTTCATCCAGATTCTTGATGTAATTTCCGTAGGGCATTCTGATTCCTTTGGTTTTCACTGATTTTTTTTCCCTGTTGATGGTGAGGGTGGCACATTTGTCCAGTCCAAACTCCATTGTAATATCTTGGCTGTATATACGGACAGTGTTCAGCAGCAGTTCTATTTCAGATGGTGTTTCAAATCATCCATGTAAAGGAAATGGGATAGGTTGGCAGATGTATTTGATGTTTGATAGTTATGGCCTAACTTGCTCAGTGTGGTTCACAGAGGAATCAGTGTGATGACAAACAATAGTGGTGACAGTGAGTCTCCTTGAAAGATTCCTCCCTTGATATTAGCCTCTCCCAATCTACTGTCATTGGTGAGCAACTGTGTCTTCCATCAATCTTTGCACAAAGGTTCTGACGTTTCTACCAACTCCTGTTATTTCTAGGCACTTGATTATCCAATCATATAGCAAGGAGTCAAATGCCTTCTTGTAATTAATCCATACAGCATTCAAGTTGGTCATGCTTCTCTTGCAGTTTTCCAGAATCATCTTGTCAATTAGGAGCTCATCTTTTGTTCCTCCACTATTTGGGTGGTTTACTTTCTGTTCAGGTGGTAAGAGCTTTTTTTTCAACTAGAAGCTGTTGGATTGCATCAGCCACTATACCAGTTAACAATTTGAAAGGTGCTGGTAAGCAATTTGAACATTGTTGGTTATCAGGTTATTGACCTGTAGTTGCCTAGTGTTATCCCTTTTGAGTGATCTTTCATTATCAGGTACGTTTTGCCAGATGTTAGCCACTCTTCAATTTCATTTCCTTGCAGTATCTAAATGAGTATCTAAATGCAGTACCTAAATGCTAAATGCAGTATCTAAATGAGTGGATGTAGACTAATCAGATGTTTCACCCAACACCATGCAGTTCATCTTCACCTGGTACTGACCAATTTTTGATCTTCTTTAATCTTTTCTCAACCATTTTTGCTGTAATTATTAGTTCTTTCATTTCAGCTTATTTTTTATTGTTATCTACCTCCTTTAGCCAAGGTGCATTCTTGTTGTATTTCTTGGGTTGTCCCATAGATGCACCAAGAACTGTGCAGATATTTTCTTCATCAGATACTGACTTGTTCCTTGAGGGATAGTGTCAAAGATGCGCCTCAAAGCAATTAAGGTTAGTGATATGGTGACAAAGTGCCAAGTTCTTGCCAATGAGCAACTGCCCCCTTGCAGCTCCAGAGAAAATGGAAATGCTGTAGAATTTCCTAAAAAGCTGAAAATATGTCTCAACTCCCACTCATATTGTCACAGGCCATCAAATCAAGTTCATTGCTTTGTTCATTTAGCTATTTTAGTTCCAAAATCATATTATTCTAATGGCGCTTCTTTCCCATCTGTTTATTATCTATCTAGGAGGCAACAAGATATTGTTAAAGTTACAGATCCAGGTTTATTCCCCTTTTATGAAGCACAAGTACAAAACAATAATCAATTATACATTTTTTAAAAAAAGCTATTCAAGGACTATACAGTCAAATGAGATCAGAGCATTGGTAAAACATGGGGGGAGGTGATAAAGAAAGAGAGACGATGGACAGACAGACAGACAGACAATTTAATTTAAAACATGCCTGATGTTATCGTGTGCCTTTCTTTCTCTCAACTCTTTACATTTAGCATTTCCATTCTACTATTTCTGTAGCCTGATATAAATACAACATTTGTCAAAAACTGTGTGCCTCTGTGTAGTGATCACTGAACGAGAAGACTAGCTTATCCCCAAGGCCTGGCTCGGCAGGGTGATCCACTCGCTTTCTACATGGTTTGTGCTGGACAATATTGAACAATCAGGTTCAAAGATAACATCACTCAGCATTGTCAACCATGTGTGGCCTCAAAAGGGGAAAATAAAATGCGACAAGGCAGAGGTCAGTGACAAGTGGCCAGGCATGCTGGGTGTGTGGGTGATCTTTATTTTCCCAGGCTCTGACAGCACCTCTGAGAAGGTGCTCCTTTTCGGCTGCAGGCTGATCACGATACAGACTGCTTTTGGGTGAAAAGGAAGACAGCCATTGGACTGAGAGCAGTTCAGTAACAGACTTGAAGGCAATATCTCTTCAGCCACAGAGGCAGCATGAAGCATAGAAGCAAATTAATGCGAGGCCTCCAGAATTTTCCAAGGTAGTTGTGAGTGGGATTGATTTTTTAAAAGAAATCACTGTGCTGTATTGTTTTTGGAATCTGTTTCTTTCCCACTGTTAATAGAGGATCTGAGAAAACTTAAGTCAGAATTGTAGGATAGAACAACCTTCAGATCAGTGGCATGATACATTGGCAAAAGGAAGCATGCTTTTGCATAAGTGTCCGTATCAAAGGTAGAACGCGCATGGGAAGAGGGGAGAGTAAGAGTGTGTAAATTCAGCTGAGCTTGGTGATGTTTTCTCCTGATATACACTCACCCAGATACGCATGTGCAAATATTCACTAAGAAATTCTCTCTTTCTGTGAAAAGGTTTAACCATATATAATGAATAACATGAAATGAAAGCAGTGACTTAAGATGGAGACAGTACATTAATAACATACAAGATCAAGCTGCTGAATTTAAGTCTTGATACTGTTTTGCAAGAATATATACATGTGTATGAATGTGCACACACACAAATTAAATTGTTGAAATAACATAGCAGATTGGAAACCAATGAGATTCCATGCTTATATTTTTCTATTTCAATATTTATCAATTGCAAACTATTACCCAATTAAATATTTTTAAATGGAAAAACAAAACAAAACCCTGAATATAATTTCAACTGGTTGACATGTTTTTTTACAATGTTTCAGTTGTTAAAAGAATTCATCTGCCTAACTTTTTTAAAAACAAATCATGAAACTATACTTTTCAGATCATCAGCTATTATCTTTGTATTTTATTACATCAGTGCTCATTACTTAATATGATATAAATGCAATTTTTAAAATGCAATCCCGATGTTTGATCCTTTTATTTTCACTTTTTACAATTTGCTTTTTAAACACTTTCTAACAGCTGATAAAGGAGGCTTAAGATTACGTTCAAAGGCTAAAGAATTATCTGGCAGTGTTTCATGTTCTTTAAGATTTGTATGCATCAAATTCATAAATTTCAAGGCCTTTAAAATTTTCCTTTGAGCATACCACCGTATCACTAATTCTCAGCTCTCTGTGGCTGTTTGACAAAACATTTTGTCTAGGTGTTCAGTTCCTCCAGTGGGATTCCCTCAGTAGTGTTTCATATTTCTATTTCAGATTTTAGGGTAGCCATGAGTCTGTGCAATGCATTCTCTTTGCTTAAGGGGAGGGACAAGCTTTAGCTTTTTAACAATTTGTGCTGCAGTCCACTTTGTGGCAGACTGATTTTGAAAGAAAAAGAGGTACTTGCATGTGTAGGTTGGTGGATGTTCAGAAAAAGTAGTTTCTCGGCCAGAATTAAAAGGGTCCCTTGTCCAAAGGTCCTTCGTCCTGTCTGTAGACCCTTCTCTTTAAAGAATAAGTCACATCTCCTTTGAGTCACCTTTGACTCCTCTGACTTGGATATATCCTTGCAATTTTCTTAGCAACATATGGAAGTGTGTGTGGTGTGTGGCATGTGCCCACCTCCAGGATGATTTTTAAACATCTGATCCTCAATTGACCACATATGAGGAACATTTGAACGGCTTATACAGACAATCCTTGACTTACTACCACAATTGGGACCTGAATTTCCATTGCTAAGAAATGTGGTTGTTAAGTGAGTCACACCTGATTTTATGATCTTTTTTGTTGTACAGTAGTTATTAAGTGAATCATGTGTTTAAAAAATCTAGCTTCCCCCAATGGGAGCCGGCTGTTAAGGTCACAAGTGGTGATTATGTGACTCTGGGACATGGAATCATCATAAATACAGGCCAGTTATCAAGTGTCTGAATTCTGATCATGTGATTGTGATAGTCATAAGTCTGAGGACCACTTATAACTTTTTCCAATACTGTTGGAACTTCAAATGGTTGCTAAATGAATGGTTATTAGTTGAGGTCAGTGGCTTGAGTTTGAGACTCAAAAGCTGCCATGTAAGAGTGAGCTCCCATTGTCTGCCTACCTCCTGCCAACCTAGCAGTCCGAAAGCATGTAAAAATGCAAGTAGATAAATAGGTACCACTTTCAGTGGGAAAGGTAACAGTGTCCACGTACCTTTGCACGACGCTGGCTCTTTGGCTAGGAAACAAAGATGAGCGCCGTCCCCTAGAGTCAGACATGACTGAAAGGGGAAACTTTTATTTTATTTTTTGTTAATCTGTCTGAGATAATTTGATACCACCAAATCAGCCCGAGAAAAGTCAAGATTTACTATTTCCTTTTGATCATCGTTTTTCTTTTATCAACTTTTCTCATTATATTAATTCTCAAAGAATTGAAATCATTTTTTCCACAACTGTTAAATCATGTGGTACATTTCTAAGAACAAAGATCTTGATGGATGACATGGAGTTACTGAACTGGTCTCCAGCTTTTTCAGCACTCCTTTCCTATTCTTTTTTATACTCACAGAGTTGTATAAAAGAAATCAAATATGGCACAATTATGCCCAATCAAGAAGTTACTTTTAGTTAATTATAAGCATTCACCTTCATATAAAAAAGATCTTATTCTTTCTTATTCACTGAAGGAATAAAATAAAGAAGCAAAAGTTATAGGCAGTCAGGTCTATTCTGTTTTTATTTCCTTATGAAAAGTATGTGGCTATTTTTTAAAAAATCAATATGCAAATATTATTAGCATTATATGGTTTGTACATGTTGTGTATTATATTATTTTTACATTTTGTATTATATAATTTTATAGATAGTTTTGAGGGAAATAAAACATTCCCAACTTTTGTAAAACTTTGTACCAGTAGTACAATATACTGCTATATCCTATATATGAGGCTGTTGTTTTACATTATCAAACAATCAAACACACAAATAAATTAAAACCATGAAATCTGATTTAATTTTTTCTTTATTTTCACCTGTGGTAATTTTAAATCATTAATTACATGCTCCTGTAGAAATTAAACTTAGCTTAAAGTAGTTACTATAGATACAAAGAGTAGTAGCAGTCGTACCTGAATGGCAAACTAATTCTTTGAGGCATGAATATCCCAACTTAGAACATTTTGGATTTGGCATTCCACGTAAGTGGAGTTTTTCCTTGAAGAAAGTTTACTTTTACTTTAGTAAAAGGCTAGTAGTTATGCTCCCATTCTAAACAATCAACTGTGCATGTAACTGAAAAGCCAACAGTAGACCGTTGTCTATCGATTCTGACCATCGTGCCTCCAGATGTGAATATACATATTTGCATCTGTATATGTAAAAATAACTGACGGATATTTCGTTGAATCTATTTTAGCCAAAAGAAATATACCAGTAATACTATACTGCATATACTGTGGTAGGAGCATGTAATATCTACTTATTCAGCTAATTAATCATTATGATTAATGGTACCAAAAAGAGGAACAGAATATCTGAATAAGCCGAATTCCTTGGCCAAAGCATAAAGGACTGTTAGAGTGTGTGTGTGTGTCTGTCTGATAAGAATCACTGCTAAGGCAGGTTGCAAAACTGAAGGAAAGCAGTAGCTAGTCAGGAAAAAAAATGCTTTTGGCAACTATTGACCTTTTGAGTTCCTAACCTAAAGGATATATAAACACTGCAGTGTTTTTTGGCATGTTTTCCGTGATAACTTGATGGAGCAGACACAGAATATCCTGAAGCTATTTTACATGCACAATTTAACATTTATGCAGCCAGGGCAGTGCCAGTTCTGTTAAGCTGTTAGGCTGTGGTTGCAGATGTTAGATGCCTTTTTTACACACTGATAAAAAGAGTCTAAAGCTTCACCTTGGGCTATAAATATCATGGACACTCTAATCCTGTCCCAGCCTTCCAAATATAATGCTAAATAGGGGAAAAAAGTAAATGTTATGGATCAGATGGGTATAAAAATACTCAGAAAATTAAAGGTCTGAAGCTTAAATGATTAAACACTATTCCATCCTTTCAAACGTGGTAGTAGTTTGCTAGTAACCCATGAGTTTGTACAGAGGGTGTGTCATGAAAGACTACAGACTGAATAACCCTCATACTTTAGGAAGTCATTATGACATGGAATCATGACCTATATCATCCCCACTAACAAAATAAAAAATGTATCCAGTATTTCAATGAGTTCCTAGATTCTGAGTTTATAGGAAAATTGAATTTTCTTATAATGTAAGTGCCTTCTTATTACAAGTTTTTTAAACTGCAAAACAAGGGACAAGCTAGAACAGCGTTGGCAACTAAGATGTGCAGACTTCAACTCTCAGAATTCTCCAGCCAGCACAGAACCAGAAAATGGTTTCCAGAAAATGATGGGTGAGGCTCTGGAGGTAAGGACAGAATCTCCTGAAACTTATTTTCTTTCAAACAAACACTAAAATGACAATTAGTAATTAATTATGTTTCCTAGCGTAATCACCCTGAACTGGTAACATCCTACTGTTAGTGGAGTTAATCAGGTGTAACATATACAATGGCACAATGCCTCCCTGAATATCATTTTTTTTTTACAGCCAAAAAGGTATCATTCATGCATCACAGGAAATATGAACAGCTAATAACCCAAAGTTCTGAAGATGTTCAACATCTATGGCATAGCAGCAACCGCAGTATTTCTACGGTTGATGGAAAACCAGAAAAACTCACTGATAAAATATTATTTTACTGGACACGTTTCTTACAAAAACAAGTGAAGTCCATTTATTCCAACAAAATAAGTATCTGAATTTTAAAAAAGGCTTTGAGAGAGGCAACTTTTACTTGCAGTTAGGAAGATAGATAGATAGATAGATAGATAGATAGATAGATAGATAGATAGATAGATAGATAGATAGATAGATATGCAAGATTAGTATCAGTTTTTCACATATGACTTATGTTTGTTATAGTTTAAGACAATCTATTATTATTTAAACTTTTCTTCTAAGACATTAGAAGGGGATTCCATATTGTTCCTTTGACTGGAAGGAGGGGAAGAACCTCCATGTTAGTGTTTCTTAATCACATTATGCAGAACTGATGTAGATGGGATCATTATTTCCTTCGACCTTGGAAAATCCAATGATAAAGAAAAGAAGAGCCATTCCTGAAAAATATGCTGAATAATTGCGATGTTGTTGGATTTGAACAACCCAACAAATAACTCCATCACTCTATAATTTTCTACGTTGCCCTTATTTCCTGATTAGGTTAAAGCCCTTGAGAAGAATTCCCTCATAATATTTTCTTGAGAACTTTATGTGTGCATCATATTAACTGGAGTGATTGTCATAAACCTTCTTATTGATCTTGAGAAATGTACCAAAATATTAATAAAAGAATCAAAAGTACAGTAGTTCTTTTTTACAGAAACCTGAATGAGACTAATGAAGTGTAAATTGCACTTACAAAATGTATACGATTTTTGTACTCATCTATGACCAGTTTCCATATGGAATCATGTTGCTGTGACATTGTTGAATCCATGGGTTTAAAAATCAGATCATAGTACCATTTCAGTAGTCTTTTTGGAGTGAGTAGTAGTGTTGCATTCCCTTTAAAGTGCCCAATTTTTTTTTAAATAAAAACTTTCCAAAATCAGATACCGTGCAAAGAGGAAGAGAGTGTTCTCTGCCTGCAGTTTTTGTGCTCTACTGTTGGCCAGCTCAGGACATTGCTGATCTATACAAGGTAGGTGAGTGTCGCAAGAAAGCAGCAATTTAAAAAATCATGAATATTCCCAATTAGGAATGGTTTGTGATTGCACGGAGTGTGATGGATGGGCTTCATAGGACTGTAGAGTTGAAAGGGCCCATTCAGCCACTGAGTGCAATCTTCTGCCCATTTTAGGAGTTCAGATTATAATACATAATAACAACAACCTTTCACCTGAGATATTATTTGGCAGGTATGCCAATATTCCTTTATTTCAGCTCATTTGCCGCTGTAACCCTGGGGGACACAAGAAAACTCAACATACTCTTTTTATTGCAACTTTTATAAGGATCTTCAAAAGGACAATATTATCCTCCTATTATTTAATACAACTACAAGAATGGACACTATACACCCACTTTTCAAACTCTAAAATTGCCTACATAGTGCCAAAGTTATTGTTGCACAAGATAAAATGAAGCAACAATTAACATCAACCATAACCAGACGTCTTTTCTCTTTCTCTTCTGGGAGTTAATGCTCTCCAAATCAGATAGATGATAGATAGATAGATAGATAGATAGATAGATAGATAGATAGATAGATAGATAGATAGATAGAAACAGACAGACAGAATAGAACATCCATCTCCCTTGAGAAGTCTATAATCCTGAGAAAAATGGAAGAGAAGAGGATGACCAAGGTGGATGGGCTTAATTGTTGTATGTGGGAACCTTTACAACAATTGAACCTTGCCTTCAGAGATGGGGCAAAGAGATAAGGGGAATGGTCAGATAAGAGACAGCATAGCTTATGACTGCGAACTGGGTGGAGCAAGAGGCTCAAAAGGAACCCTCCCTAAGTTCTTGGACTGCAAAGGTAGTGGGAGAACTGTACATTCAGATATGCGAGATTTTTTAAAAGTAACTTTACAATACAGTAGAGTTACAGTAGTTTGATTGTGTTGCCTGTCTGGTTTACATGGGAAGGTTGACAAATATAGTGGCAATTAATTCATGGATTAATTTCATTAAGACATGAAAGACTAGGTTAGGAAAAGATAGTCACAGAGAAAATTTATGGGGGGCTCAAAGTGTTGCCACTCCTCCTCCTCATCTACTCCCATGAAGGTTTTGAGTATCTTTTTTATGTAGTCAAAGACAAAAAATATTCAAAATTGCTAAAATTGCTTCAACTATGAGCCACAGTAAAATATTAATACTGCTACTGAGTAATTTCACTTCAGATTATACTGGCAATTTAAAGGTATTTAATGAAATTATATAATTACAATAAATACCAAAGATCTGAATGCCTTGGAAACATATATTAATGGGGATATCTTTATCTCTAGTTCCATTTATTATGTGTAGATATATTAATTAAAAATACAATAAAATTAAAAAATGAGCTATGATTTCCAAAGTGCCATCCTACACAATCTTCATATGGGAGCATGTGAAATACTACATCAGGTTTGAGTTGCAAAAAAGCAAAATTCTGCAAGTAAATTACTCTGTAATTAAGAGAGCAATGAAAGAGAATATTTGTAGTTCAGGGCTGAATTGTCCTTGGTGCACTCTGAGCTTGATTGTTTTCTTGCAAACATTTTATTACCAAACCAAGTAACTTCATCATTGCAGGAAGGAATGAGGTTTGCTTTCTTTTTAAATTTTAAAT